>CAUJNA010003551.1:132779-248309 GCA_963377175.1 Effrenium voratum | reverse complement strand
CCCACCCCCACCCCCACCCCCACCCCCACCCCCACCCACCCACCCACCCACGCACGCACGCACGCACGCACGCACGCACGCACGCACGCACACACACACACAGACACACACAGACACACACAGACACACACAGACACACACAGACACACACAGACACACACAGACACACACAGACACACACACAAAAACACACACAAAAACACACACAAAAACACACACAAAACACACACACACAGACACACACAGACACACACTGACACACACTGACACACACAGACACACACAGACACACACACACACACACACCCCTACCCGCGCACGCACGCGCACAGGCGCACGCGCACGCACACAAACATGCACAAACACAGGCACCCACACGCGTACAAAACCATGCACACACACACATACGGAGCACACAAAAACACACATACGCGCACACACACACACACACTTATACACACTTACAAAAATAGCGCGTACACACAAACATGCACACACACACACAAACGAACAAACACATACGCACCCACGCACTCACAAACAGGCACACTCACGAACACACACACACACAAACACCCGCACACAAACAGAAACACACACGCGCGCACACAAATACGAACAGACAAACACACGCACACACACACACACGCAAACACGTGCAAACACACGCACACACACACACACGCGCGCAAACACAAACACACACACACAAAGCCACACACGTACGCGCGCGCGCACGGGCACGCGCGCGCGCGCACTCACAGACTACGCGCGTTGCACACACAAACACCCGCACACACACAGACAAACACACAAACACATGACGCACACACAAACACACAAACACACGGACATACATACGCACATACATACAGACAGACAGACAGACAGACAGACAGACACACAGACAGACATACATGTACACATACATGCGCAGTCATGCGCACACACACACACGCACACAAACACACACACACAGAGTAACCACACACACACATACACACCACACAGACACACACCACACACGCACACCGCGCACACACACACAGACACACACACACACACCGCACGCGCGCAGCGCGCGCCCCACACACACACACCACTCACACACCACGCACAAACACCACGCCACCCACACACCACACACGCACACAGCAGACACACGCACACACACACACACACCCACCGCACACGCGCACACACGCGCACACGCGCACACACGCAGACGCACGCTCGCGCACACGCCCGCGTGCAAGCACCGGCACGCACACGCAAACGCAGGCGCGCGCACGCACACACACACACACACACATGCCACACACACCCACACACACACAGACGCACACACAACCACACACAATCACAAAAGCGCACACAAACAGAACCACGCACACACACACACACACAACCCAAACAGAAACACAACACAGCCACAGCCACAAACGAGCAAACACACACACACACACGCAAACAAGCACACACACACATATTCACACACACACACGGAAACACGCACACACACAGACACGCACACCACACAAACACATATGTGCGTTATCTATGTATATATATATGTATGTATGTATGTAAGTAAGTATGTATGTATGTATGTATTTCCCCATCCTTTGTCTCTGTCTCTGTCTCTGTCTCTGTCTCTGTCTCTGTCTCTGTCTCTGTCTCTGTCTCTGTCTCTGTCTCTGTCTCTGTCTCTGTCTCTGTCACTGTCTCTGTCTCTGTCTCTGTCTCTGTCTCTGTCTCTGTCTCTGTCTCTGTCTCTGTCTCTGTCTCTGTCTCTGTCTCTGTCTCTGTCTCTGTCTCTGTCTCTGTCTCTCTCTCTCTCTCTCTCTCTCTCTCTCCCTCTTGTCAAACTACATGCTTTGTGTTGCATGTATGTTCATTACTGCAGGCCTTGAGCTCACTACTTCGCATGAGTTAAAAGGTTGGCAGCTGCAGACCACATAGGTTGACTGTTTGATTGAACACTACAGCACTTGCGCTTGTAAGCAAAAGTACCAACCAAATTTAACGTGGTAGCGGAGCTGAGATCCCAAACATAGGGGAGCTCCAGTAAGCAGTAAGTACTACAACCGCAGCAACAGCAGTCACATGCCAAACTACTACGACATGTGAGGAGAAGCAGCATCAGCCTCAGCGCAACAAACTACAGGAGCAGAGAATGGGCCAACAGCAGACACAGTAGGAGCCACAACTACGGGAGCAGGAACAGAACAAGACAACGACCAGAGACTACATAGATACAAACTGCCACCACCCTTCTTCACTGGTGACTACTCCCAGTATGAAGAATGGCTGTTCAAGCTACAAGCATACCTCGGCCTCATAGACCGAGACTTCGACCTGGTGCTACAACTAGCACAAGTGGCTACACGACAGATTGAGGACACAGACATCAGAACACACACACTCGACCCTACACAAGCAAGCAAAGCAGTAGACCTCTCCAGAGATCTACACTACATCCTCATCAACATCTGTCAGGGAGCAGCAGCTACAGTAGTAAGGCAAAACCGCTACAATGCGAAACACTGCGACTCCTACCCTACACAACAGGTTCAGCCTACCAGTAGGAACAAGAAGCGTTGGCTACCTTACCAAACTACTGGAACCTACATTCAACGAAGCGCAGTTTGAAGAACAATTTCTACAATGGGAATACGACATCAATCGCTACGAGAAAGACAATGGAACAGCACTATTAGATGGAATCAAAATAGCAATACTACTCAACAAAACCAAAGGAGCGCTGCAGCAACACCTCCAACTGCGAGCTGGACAGATCACGAACTACATCAAGATCAGAGCACTCATCTTGGACACGATTTCAGCCTTCACTAAAACTACAATGGAGGAGCTGCACCAATGGATGTTGACAACATATGGAGGAAAGGAAGAAACTACAAAGGCAAAGGAAAAGGAAAAGGCAGCTACAAAGGAAGCAAGCAAGAGCAAAGGCAAGTACAGGAGTAAAGGACACTACAAAGGATTCGACAAAGGCAGCAAAGGAAACTACAACAAAGGAGGATACAACAAGAGCAAAGGAAAGGCTACTCAGGATCCAAAGGATATGGATCAAGCAAAGGCTACAAAGGCCAAGGAAACTACAGCAAATCAAAAGGAAAAGGAAACAACTACACAACATGCCATCGATGTGGCAAGCCTGGCCACTGGGCACAAGACTGCAGAGTGCCAGTATGGCACATAGGAGAAGGAGAAGAACTACATCCACTAGAACAAGAACAAGCAGATCATGACAACAATGAAGAACTACCTCAGGATGTGAACGACACTTGGGACTGGTACTACGAAGGAGAAGAAGGACAACACGAGGTGAACTACATGGACTGGAACGACTACGACTATGACAACAGCTGGGATTGGAATGACAACAGCTATGAGGACACAGCAAACTACATTGGAGGCATCAACGAGTCACACCTTACCATTGGACACATCAGACAAGCAAACTCACGACTACACAAGCGCAAATCCAAATCGCTACTTGGCAAGAGAACGGAACGACCACAGCAAGAGCTTTCAACAATTCCTACAAGAAGACACCACACAGCCGCACTTCGACATAGCAGCAGCAAGACAACAACAAAGGAACAAGAAGATTGAGGACACCATCACACACTACATCATGTACTCCAACTTCAAGTCATACCACCACCTGTTGATCGACTCAGGAGCATCTACACATGTTTGCCCGAAGGACTACGCGCCAGACCTACCGCTACGACCTTGTGGAGAACCAGTTCCACAACTCTACACAGTTACAAACAAGAAGATTCCTGTCTACGGCATCAATTACGTTCCCTACAAGCAGGGCAACTTCAGGATCATGATGCCCTACTACGTTTGTGAGGATATGGACTTGACTTCACTCCACGACACTGCACCACATCACACATGGACAACAACAAGCGCACCTCATAAGACACTCAGGACTTTTCTACCTACGAGCAGAGAAGATCGACATCCCTACAGGTCTCGACATCTACCCAATGACTACAGACATGGAAAATCCATTGCTGTGACAGTACAACAACAAGAACAAATTGCACCACTCACCCACACAGACCAAGGACTACGACAGATCCTTGGTGGAAACACTGACTACTGGAAACTTGATGGTGGCTACGCCATCAGAGTACACAAACGACCACGCAAAGCATTGTTCACACCACACAACAGCGGTTGCCCAATACCTGAAGGAGAACTAGATGATTGGCGACTAACCATCATCAACGGACAAGGGCAAGAGCAAGAACAACTACAAGAGAACCCAACACAACTTTCCAGGCAAGAACTACAACGAAGACTAGAAGGTGACAACTGGACTGGAGAAACCAGATTCAGAAGAAAGATAACACCTGCACGCAGAGCAACACCAAAGACCACACCAACAAGGCAGAGCTCACAACCACAACAGCTAATGGACACACCACCAACCAGATCAAAGATCCAACTACGAGCGCCACAAAAGATATGGGGACCTAAAGCAGCACCTTCTACAGATCTTGACACCACACAACCAAAGGAGACAATCCACAGACCACTCACAGCACAGGAGGACAACCAAGACTACTGGGAAAGACAAGGTGAGTGCTGGATAAGACACCACACAACACTTAGAACAACTCGACATCCACCAATCAGCACACTTGAACCTCACAGAACTACAATCACTCACAACAACTTTGGAGAAGTTTCGCAACGCAAAGATGACTGGACAGTCATGGGCAACGCAGCACTACCATTTCAATGGAAAGGAACAACAAGGCTCACCATGAAGAAAGACTACGAGTACATCCAGGAGAACCACGATGAGGAACAACAACACGAGCATCATGACGCACACAGAGCAAGAGGACTACGACAACCACAGCAGCCCACTCCACAACAAATAGCAGAACGCAATCTTACACACCTACCATACAGAAACTGGTGTCCATTTTGCGTTCAAGGCAAAGGACGCCAAGGCAACCACAAGAAACAACAATCACGACAACCCGTCATTCAAGTAGACTTCGCCTACATCAAATCACAACAAGACCCAAAGACCATACCAGTACTGACAGCAGTTGATGTTACTACACAACTGTGTATGGCAGTAACGGTCCCGGACAAACCATCAATGATGGACTACATGATCAACAACCTACAAGCATTCATCTTTGAGTGCGGAAGAACACAAGGCACACTACAAAGCGACAACGAAGACACACTCAACGCACTTCTAAAAGCTACAGCAGCAAAAGTCGGCTCAATGACTGTACGACACTCACCGTCTTTCAGCAGCAGCAGTCAAGGAAGCGTTGAGCGACTACATAGAACACTCATGGAGAAATCCGCGTGGTCAAAGCTCAGGTTGAATACAGCGTGACGATGTCCACAAAGCACTGGATAGTACGACATGCAGCATGGGCGGTAAATCGCTACGTCATCCACTCAGACGGCTACACAAGCTTTGAACGCCGCTGGGGAAGAAACTACGAGCGAGCAATCTGCGAATTTGGCGAGACGCAACTTTACCTTCCACCACAACACAAGAAACTTCCAAAAGCAGACCTTCGGATGCAGAAATGCATCTGGCTCGGAAAAGTTTCCGAAACCGGAGAAAACTACGTCGCAACGGAATCAGGCGTACAAAAAGTACGAACAGTACAGAGACTACAACCGGACTTCAAATACGACCTCGCACTGTTGAACAAAGTTTCCGGCACACCATGGGCACCACGACGGAACACCTACAACCCATCGTTCGCAACACTGTTGGATACGCAACTACAACCGTCAGAGCAAAGAAGGTCCACGCAAGATTTCGGACAACAAACGAACGCTACGGACGACATCGTTGCGGAACCCGCAACAAAACAACAACGCACTACACCACCTCCACGACTTCCGTCTACATCGACGTCAAGTTCACGACCACTACCGGATAGTCCTATGGCTACTTCACCAACCGGACGACAACATCCACCACTACCAGCACCACCTCGACAAACACTACGACGTTTAACTCCGGAAGAAGTAATGCAACCAACTAAAGTACAGAAGACCTCAAAGGACACTACAATCAGATCAACAGAGCAAGCGACCAAAGAACCACCACCACTACGCCAGAAAATCAACGCAGTGACACTTCCCAACGGAAAATCCATCACCCCCCACACCCCCAACACAAACGACGACACCTCAGAAGACCAACCCATAATCTTCGACAACGAAGGTTACGACGAAACACAACTACTGGAAGGAATGAAACACGAGTCAAACCAAATGAAGCTACATGACGTCTACGACGAAGTAGATGCGTCTACCGTCGACGACAACGTCATCAGAGAAAACGATACCTACAAGATGGGTACATAGAAAGAAAGGACCAGGAGTACGAAGCCGAATCGTCCGTCTACTACACCAATGTTCACGACACTCCGAACACTTCTAGCGCTACAAATGTCACGACCAAACTGGGTCGCGCGACTAGGTGATGTCTCTACAGCATTTCTACACGCACCCATCGCAAAAGACCACGACGGTAAGCAACGTGACGTCTACCTTTGGCCACCTAAAGAACTTTGTCCGCAACAGGACAAAATCTGGCGACTAAAGAAAGCCATGTATGGACTACGCAGTTCACCAAAAGCATGGCAGGACTACCTGGCTGAAGTGTTACAAGAACTCAGCTTTGTAAGACTAAAGTCAGAACCTAACGTCTACACCAATGCGAACCGCGACTGCTACATCATGGTCTACGTGGACGATCTACTGGTACTTGGAGACAAGACTGCGGTCGACTCCACTTTCGAGGCTGTCCAGAAGCAGGCCCTACTCAAGCACATCGGCTACCTCGAACCTGGCAAACCACAACAACTTCTTGGAAGAAACATCGACCGCTTTGGCAACTACTGCAATCTTGGACTAAAGGACTCCTACATCGACAACATGATCGAGGAGTCTGGAATGAACAACTGCAACTCGTGAACACTCCAGGAATTGCACACTACAAACCAACAATAGACGATGAAGCACTACTTGACCACGAACAACACAAAAGGTACAGAAGGATTGTTGGCAAACTTCAATGGTTAGCGTACACACGACCAGACATTGCATACTCCACAAAAGAACTAGCACGAGACCTCACAGCACCTACAGAACTTTCACAAAAGAGAGTCAAACATCTACTACGCTACTTGCACGGCACCAAGCACTACAAATTCACCATAGAACCAACAACAACACTCAGAGCAAACACCAACAACATCCTGGATCTCGACGTTCATGTCGATGCCGACTGGGCAGGATGCCCTACTACCAGGAAATCAACTTCAGGTTTCAACATCATCTTTTTAGGAACAACAGTTGCATTTGGCAGCAGAACACAAGCTACAATAGCACTCAGCTCAGCAGAGTCTGAACTCTACGCCATTTGCACAGGAGTTAATGAGGGACTACACCTCAGAAACTTCTCTACTTGAAACCAACATTTGCAGCAAGCTAAACCTACGCATCCACACAGACTCCACATTCAATATCATTTCTACACGACAAGGCACTAGCAAACGAGCAAAACACATCGACCTCAAATTTCTCTACACACAAGACCTCATCAAGCACGACCTCATTAGAATTCTTAAGATCAATACACTTCACAACAGCGCAGGATTGTTTACCAAACACATCAGCAAAGAAACACTACACAGGCTCATCCAGAGCATTGGGATACGCATTTAGCACTACGAACGACCAGCGCAGCAGTTTAACAACAACGACTTTGGACATTTCTTGTATGTAGGTAGCTACATGTAACGCGACACCTTTGGTAAGTAAGGGACAGTAACTACATGTATTTTCACTTGCGCTTTTGGCGGCTGAGTCAACACTACAGTTGTTTGTTTTACATGTCTGCGTGCGCCGCCTGCCTGATAGCAACTACTTAGGCTCATTTTGCTTTTGCCCCGTTTCACTACATTTTGCACTCCACTGCAGCCATGGCCGCTCCATCTACTGCAGATGCTACGATGGGAGACGCCGCTACGCCCGACAGGGCAACTACACCAGAGGTGGGGGTCACTACGGACTCCAGTGACCACGGAACTCCACCACCTCAAACCTACAACGACTCCAACTACCACTTCAACCATTCTACACCTGGCAACACGGTCTACTACAACCCGACCACAGTGATGGACCAACTACACATTACTGAGCGCCAGACAACCGCTACACCACCATTGCCCGACAACACACCCTACACTCAGGTTTTCACTGCACTCACACTTGAAGAGTATCAACTACTCTCACAACAACAAGCAACTCCACTGGCACAACTGGACTACACGCGACCCATTCACTGCATCCCTGGAGACCTTCGGATGCCCCACTACAACTCTACACTTCTCAGCGTTTCACTACCTGAAGCAGCCAACGCCCACTACTACCACACGACTTCACTCCACACTACAACCATCGACAACACCAACTACGTCATCATCCAACTCCAGATTGAACAACCACTACTCCTGAGGTACCTCGCTTCAGGACAATTTCTACACTTCACAAGGGACTACATCTCCTACATGATGTCCATACAACAGAACTACTGCCTCCCGACCACACCAATTCCACAGACCATCCACAAGGTGAACTACAACATGACCACCTTCACCGACAACTACAGCCTCAGGAACAACTACCTTTGGAACTACCAGATGCCCCTACTACTACCTGAACTACTCCACTACCTTTACAACAGAGACCAACTACACGACTTTCAGCACAAGGCAATTACTACCATCCTTTGCAAGAGTATCCAGTACTACGGATTCACACTACTCACCATGACAAACCTCACTCAACATCACAAAGCACTACTACACCGCTTTCTCAAGGAGTACGACCAACGCATGTCGTGCCCTGAGATAGACGACGAGCGACTACGGGGAGCTCCAAACTACATGACAACATTTTTCACCACACACTACTACGCGACCTTGGACAACAGACTCCAGATGGTCCAAGACTATCGCGCCCAGAAATGGGAACTACATCTTTGAGCTCATGCTCCACTACAACAAGTGCCTGCCTCACTACTTCCATCCAGCGCCCTACATCGAGCTGGAACCTGAACAGCGTGAACTACTGAGCGCACGTCACTACTTTTGCCAATACAGTAGAATTGATGAACAACAATGGTTTTCATCACTACTATCAATCAATGTTTTTGCACTTCAGTTGAAAAGGTGCTACAAAGACCTTTTAACTGAGGGGCCGTGTCCGACTACATGCTTCACTTCCTGCATTTGTGTTGCATGTATGTTCACTACTGCAGGCCTTGAGCTCACTACTTCGCATGAGTGAAAAGGTTGGCAGCTGCAGACTACATCGGTTGACTGTTTGTTTGAACACTACAGCGCTTGCACTTGTAAGCAAAGTAACAACCGATTTTAACGTCTCTCTCTCTCTCTCTCTCTCTCTCTCTCTCTCTGCGTTGCAGCGTCACGTCCTTTTCTGAGTTGCCTCGAGGTCCGGGCGCTGCCCCTGCATGACCGTGAACTGTCATCTCACTACTGGCTTTCCCCTTGATTTCCCCTTCATGCCCTTTTCACTTTTCCCATGATGTCCTGGTCCTGTCCCTTCCATGCCGTTCAACCCCCCCTTCATGTCCCTGACATTTTCTCGGTATGTCCGCTTCTTTTTCCATGTATGTCCCGTTCTTTCGCTGCAAGTCAGTGCCGATTGGTTTCCTTGTGCTTTGTCTCCCTTTCCTTCCCCCTGCACTCCCCTTGTTTTCATTTCTGTCCCTTGCATGTCCCTTTCCCCTTTGTTTCCCTTTCGTGCCCCGCTGCTTTCCTGTCATGTCGACTTCCTATTTCCTCCCCTCATTTCCTTGCACTTCCTTGCATTTCCCCTTTGCTCCCCGCAGAAACACGGTTTTTCCAGCGTTTTTGCAACTAGGACGTGAATTTCTAGCCGGCAGAGCCTGGGACCCCTGTTTTGCGACACCGGCTTCCCGAAGACTACGTCTAGTGGAACGTCATCAAATTGCCGCGCAGTCCTTGGGGTGTGTGTGTGTGTGTGTTGCTTTTTGTTGCACAATGACCTATTCACACACTCCGCTTACATGATGGCTCAAGGCCCTTCTAGTTCAATTGTACAGTCACTCGACGCATGGTACATTGATAAAAGGCTTGCACGCTTTACAGGTATAACAATCAGTACAAGCCACCAGGGACAATCCATCCTCCAATCCTCCATACTTGCCTCTTGGACTGTCTCCGCAATAGATCCAGGGACCAAATCAACAACCTCTACTACCACAGGGTGCCAGTTCCCTCCGTGGTAGCGGAGCGATGGCACCATCTGTGCCTCAGCTGGCTGGCTGCGGAGCAGTTTCCCGTGCTGACTCTAGTCAGTTAAACTCTTCAGGACTACGTAGTGCTTACCACCGTCTTGCTGACTCGGCACCTTTATCCTGACCTTGGGGGCGCCTCCGGGAGTCGAACCCGGGAGGTTCATGGATTAGCGGTGATAACGCCTTATCCTTTTCCTCAATTTGTGGTAGCGGAGCGGGCCCGCCGCAGAGATCCATTGGAAAATGTCATCCGATGGAGAAGGCTTCATGGAGGCCTATTCAAGTATGGCCAAACCATCCGGCTATACGGAGGAAACACTCAGTTTATCGATGACCGCGAAGCTGTTATCGTACGACGGAAAAGTCAGCTGGTTCAGGTAAGAAGAACTCGTGGACGACTGGGTGACAGTCACCACGGTGGAAGCACCCAAGAGAGGACCTCTCCTCAAAAGCAGGCTCACAGGAGAGTCCTCCCAAATGACCTTTTGCAAGATCCTGATGAAGGAGTCAACTATTTCAAGAACACGCTGAAGAAGTACTTTTTGAAGGGTGCGACCAACGTGTATCTGCGCAGGCTCCTCATTTTTACCTCCAAGTTCGAAATCCTTCTCATGAGATTGAAGGCAGCATGGATGGACTTGATGCCCGTTTTCACGGCACAGTCCCCATCATTTCGACAGGATGATCCAACAGTCCTCAGACAGTATATCACAGGAATGCAGGACAGACAGCGGGACGCATTTCCCTTCAAGGATAATCTCATTGCGCAGTTTTTCATTACACAGAGTGAATTGTCAGATCAGCAGAGAGAGAGACTGACCAGTGCTATGTCACTGAGAAACATTTCACTAGAGAACTACTCCTATGAGATGCTGAAGACGCATTGCCATGAACTCTTCATCACGACCAGGACATCCATCCAAGATCCATCCATCCATCAGACCTCAAGGAGGCAACCGAAGCAACGCATCCTCGAACAAGGAGAATACGAAGGAGAAGAAGGCTTCTGGGTGAAGATGGATTTGAGGGATTCATGTCAAACAACGATGAAGAGACATTCTGGGTCCTCGAAGAGAACGATGCGTTCATAGCAAGAAAAGTGTCAGGGCGGAATTTCAGATTCAAAAAGAGAAAAGGAAAAGGAAAATCAGGAAACAAAAAGGGCAGTCGCCAACGAGGTGTCTTCAAACCCTTTCGAAAAAGCGGGTCTGGCGGGAAGGCCAATATGGCCAATGAAAACTATGATCCCTACGACCAGGCATATTGGGGAAAAGGCAAAGGAAATCCAAATTCCAATATGCCTATGATGGAAACAAGGGTTATCTATCCTGTGAGAATGGCAAAGGAAAGGGCGGACATGACAAAGGAAGAATCCAAGACGTTCGCAGCCATCGCAGAGAAGTCGGAGGAGCATCCTGCCACACAGCCAGTTGCTGAACTCCAAGAGCCTGCCTATGCCGGTTGGACAGACCAAGATTGGGATCAATCAAAGACATGGAACGAACAAGGCTGGTACTCATCCTATGAGACATCCAGCACAGGACAAGCGCTAATGGCGTTCCATGACGCATATGAGCATCGTGAGAAGGAGGCCATCCACGGGAAGCTGATCCAATCAGATGCAGTTTCAGAACACAATTTGTCCGTCGCAACAGATCACAGCCTTTTGGCAACCACGCTGATGGCGCCTGTCATCAACCCTCAGCGCAATCCGACCTATGCGATTCTGGACAGCGGATCTACCAGATCCATGGGTAGCTGGCATGCAAGCCAGCGTTTTACTGCTGGAGTTGCAAGAATGAAATCACATGGAGAAATTGCCATCAAGGGCCTCACCAACTACGTCTACGATGATGACAACAGCATCAGATTTCCCTCCGGGGATATCTCCGAGACTGAACCTGTTTGTGCATCTAAATCATCCGAGACGAAGGAGGACCTAGCAACTCCTAAAATCATTGGGTCTCAAAAGCAGGACCATTGGATCCTTGACAAGAAGAACAAGCAGCTCATCCGTGTGCACATATGCCTCGCAAGGCGTTGTTCACACCAAATAGAGCCAAAGAATGTCCAATCAATCCTGATAGTATCAGCCGAGAGCGTACTACGGAAATTATTGATGCCAAAGGTGGAGATCCAGACATCCTAGAAGACAATTGGAGACTTACATCCCAGGCAAACAAACCAGTGATTAACCTGTGGATAGGTAAGACCATTTTCACCTTCGCGGACAATTCGCTTGAGGACGAAGAAGCAGGTTCAGGATCGGCAGCAGACAGGATCATCGACAAGAAGGGCCGGTCGACCATTGAGCCAGATCCTTCGCACCATCCTCAGAAGAACCAACGACGCTTCCGCTTGCACTAGGCAGAATCCACAAGCGATTGTCAAATCCCAAAGAGTTGAAGAAGCTCCACCTCCAGCATCATCACATGACAACAGATCAATTTCGATTTAGAACTCGCTCGCTTCATTTGCCGAAATCAACATTCGACCTATTTGACAAAATCCGAAGTGAATGTGAAGTTTGCCAAGCGGCAAAACATGCACCATCACGAAGCAAGACGAGTGGACTTCGAGCGGACACCTTTGGTGACATGACATTCATTGATCACTCTCAAGTTCCTCTTGGAACAGGAGAACACATCATTGTTTTTGTCATCCTGGATGGAGCAACAACATTGCTCACTGCAGAGGCAGTGACAACTACGCAAGAAGTCGAGGACATCACTGTCCTCAGGAACTATTTTGACCAGTACCACTTGCAGCCCAAACCAGTTGTCGCAGATCAAGCCTTCATGACAGAGACAGGGGAACATTTCTATCAATCCCTCGACATCGATATCCTTGGGACCGAACACACCATGGCCAAATCGAGCTGAAGCTGCAGTTCAACTCCTGAAGGCGCAACTCAAGATCATGCTAAGTTCCACCAAGGCAGGCACAGCACCTGCAACACTGAAGAAAGTGACATATAGACAGCTGGTGAAGGCAGCTGCAACTGTCTCAGACTGTCACCTACGGGGGTGTAACACCATTGGAGCTCGCATTCGGAAGACGACCAGCAGATCTCATCCAACTCGATGTCGCAACACCAACTCAGTTGACGATTGACAGGAATGAGGAGGAGCTGACAGCCATTCAGATCAAGCAGCTGTCTAAGCAAGCGTTCCAAGAATCACGTCAATCCAAAGACATCCGACAAGACCTTGGCCAAAATCTCCGAATGAGTTCTAAGCCTCTTCAGGTGAAGGACAAGGTATTTTACTGGCAGGAAGACAAATCCAAGATTCGTTCCGATGGAAGCAAGGGAGGAATATGGCTAAAAGGAAAAGTCATTTCCATTGAAGGAGCAATGGTAGGATTTGATCTTGGGACTCGACTCATCAAGGTTAACATGACGAAGGTCAGAAAGGATGCAACCATCCCTCCGGGGAACCTGGAATTGATCTTCTATTGCCAGAAGAGCGAGAATCTTTGCAGAAGGAGCAAACCGGCTCCTGTGCCGATACCAAGAAGAAGGAGTCATCCGCTCCAGCTCCTAAGCCGAAATCCTCAGTGCCATTTCGCATCGCGGGAAAGACAACTCCCAAGCCTGCAGCCCCTCATCCGGCAGAGAACATGTTCGTCGAGGACCTCACATCCGTTCCTGAACAAGCACATTGGAATTGTGTACTCCCATAGACATCCGCACCGGATTCGACGTAATGACATCCAAGGGACGACACATGGTCATGGAGATCATCAAGGAGCAAGCGCCTGATGTAATCCTCATGGCACCGGTCTGTGGACCATGGTCAAATATGCAGAACATTCAACAAGACCAACAAAGAGTCTGGGAGAAGCGGAAACGCTATCTTCCCATGGTTGAGTTTGTGGCATCCATTGCGCGATATCAGTTGAAGCACAGAAGATATTTCATCATTGAAAATCCTCAGACATCTAAGATATGGTATCTGAACTGTATGCAACAACTATTTTCAGATCCATCCGTGACCGGAGATTTCCACTCCTGTGCATACGGACTGAAAGATCCTGAATCCGGACTCAGAAGTTTCAGGCCCACGAGCTTGATGCACTGTTTACCTCCCGAGGTAATGAGACCGATCTTCAGAAGGTGTAAAAAAATTACCAGCTCAGTCAAACACGAACATCAGACCCTAGAGGGAAATGCTGGTACTTTCGGAAGCAGGACAACTGGCACAGGTTCTTACCAGTTCTGTCAGGATCTCGCGCACATCCTCCTACGACGCTTGAAGGTGAAACCACTTGACAACGAGGTGTACCTCTTGGAGGACCTTTTCGAACCATTCACCATCAAGCAGGTTGACATCCTGAGAAAGGAGATGGAAGCCATTGACAAGGAGTTCAACATGACCAGCAGCAGTCTTGCGGTCAGAGTTCAGGACCTCCCGCCGTTCAACAAGGACGTTACACCATTGGTCATCCAAGATCCGCTAGTCCAGAAGTTTCAGAAGACGATGAAGCAGCACGCACCAGGGACTGGAATGGATATCTTCAAACAAGATCCTAATGACTGGCGATGTCAGAACATGTGGAGTGGTTGCAAGAAGCTGAGACAACTGTGCATTTCATCCACTCAGTATGATGCATGCGCAGCACACGTCCACACCATCGGCATCAACATGCCAATTACGTCACCTCCGGACGACGCGATCATATCCTTCTGGCAGCCTGATTAGCTGAATAGAATTTGGGTCTTGCCTGCTTCAACATGCAATGGAGAGAATTATGATCCGAAGACCTGGCATGCGGTGATGTTTTCATCTGTTCACCAGTCATTCCCGGATGCGGCCGATGCCCATCGAGACAGATCCGACAGATCCAACGGATGAACCTCAAACACCTGACACACAGCAGCCACCTGATCAACCGGACCATCCCATGCCTGATCCAAGACCTCCAACACCACCGGACGAGAACATGTCAGATCCTTCTCCGGATCCTCCACATCAGCCTGATCATCCCATGCCGCCAGCACCACGAGGTGTATCACCGGACAGTCCAGTAGACCCACCGTTGAGCACTCCTTGTGGTATTCGAACACGAAGTTGAGGAATCGAGAATTCCCGAAAGGTCCTGGATGTACGCCCTCTGGAGGCAGATGTCGGTATCTGATCCTTCTGGTACATAGCACCGATCGTTGGATGTGAGAGTTGGCCGCATCGCTGGTCGCCTTTGAAGTGCAGGTCGTTCACCAGGATTATTGTCGGATTCTGTCTCCTCATCCACTTTGGTGCTGGCTTAACCTTTGATACAAGCCTCAATGTCGGCGGTGGTGACTTCGGACTCAGTTTTGGAAGTGGCATCGCCTTCGGCATTGGATTTCCTGCGGGAGGTTGCTCTTCGTCATCCAAATCATCATCGTTGTCGGTATCTCGATCATAATCTAGGATGGATTCTCATCGACGACCTGCTCCATGGGGCAGTCGGATGTCTCATCTTCCTCATCGCGAGCAGGGGATTCCTTCAAAGGAGATGCCCGTCTCTTCACTAGCGGCTTTGGCGAAGGAGCCGCAGTGCTGTGTTGAGAATCGGCATGTCTTCGAGGTGATCAAGCACACACGATTGCAAAGGTCGGAATGGTTGTAAACCAAAAGTGGCTGCGGATGCAGACACATATTTCTTGAGATTCAAAACGGGTCAAGCGCAAAAACACGCATCACGGACTTGAGGAATTGAAAATGTGCAAAATGAAAAACTCATGCGTCAGAATTCCCCAATAAGCAAACATGGGTTCTGCTATACCGACTCCTGCAAAGGCAATGATGTCGGGTCCGTGCTTCGTATTGTGTGCCAGCCACTCAACCAAAAATGCGTTGTTCTGCAACATAGGTGGATGTGCATCAACATTCAAGAGATTGCCGGTGAGGACGGCCTTGATGAGCTCGTCTGCTTTAGCTGAATGCTTGGTCAGCGAACCTGCCAGGCAATCTTGACTTCGTACATGTGGAAGATCATGCATCCCTCCACTGTTGCTTTCTTTTCTCAACATTTGGATCAAATGCATTGTTTCTTTCTGTTCCGGTTGATGGGTTGTGGATGCTGTGGTGACAAGATTATTCGCATCAGTGCGGATGTGTACATCTGCGATTTCGCCTGTTATGTCTGACCAGAGACCGCGAAGAAATAATGCTGAACCATAACAACGCATCAGTCCGTGCAATTCTGCAACAGTAGTGGACATTATTGTGGCGGTGATCTTGTGCGTCTCATAGTCGACCAATGAGCCTCTCGAGTTCGATGAGCCCTGGCGAAGATCTCTTTGTTCTGCAAGGAATATAACATGCGCACGTTGGGATGACTTATCTTCATTGTTGCGAGAGGATGCATCTGGATAGCCAACTATGCGTGTCTTGCCACGAAGGGGCCAGAATCTCATACTAAGCGGAATGCTTTTGATGGTTCTGACTGTCTTATTAATGGCGCGAACGTCCTCAATGGTCGGAGATGATGCCTTGGATGCGCACCTGGAGAATTGATAGCCAATGTGGAATTGCGTTCGCGATTGTAACCAATTGATCTGACCTAGGACACTTCTGTACGCAGTATGCAGAGGAGTGTCGTCCTTCAGGTATTTGTCAAAGGTGATCTCCTGAACTTCGTCAATGGCAACGTTCTGATGGACATTGATGTACCAGCCATGCTTGTCGTCTTGCTTCCATTGGATGCGTTGTCCTACGAAGAGGCAATCGTTTTTGTCTTCGGAGCCAACTTGAAAATCTTTACGAAGTCGTCCCATGATTTCCTTCTCGAACACATCGTCACCCGTCAGAAGAAGATCATCAACATGAAGAGAAAGTGCTCCATGAACTTGTCGATTCTTGGCATTGTTACCGGAAACAGGATCCATGAGGTAATCAACTGCTGCTTCGAGATCGAAAGTATCGGATGACTTCTTTTCACTCACCAATGCGGGTTTCGGAAGCTGCTTGCCGTAGTATACATATGTACAACGGTCTGCCCTGGTTGGCACCAATCCGTAAGAACGGAGTGCCGAATCAAGGATGTTCCACCATCTGCGGGGTGCATCATTTAGCCCGTAGGCAGGCTTCTTCACGCGCGCTCCAATGTGTGGTGGATATCCCATTTCAGGAGGGATCTGACAAATGATGTCACGAGTCTGATCGTATGCTTTGCCTTGGAGGAATGCTGTCTTCAAATCCATATGGAATATATTCCAGCCTTTATTTGCGGCTGCTTGGCTTGCAAGGCGGAAGCCACTCCTGGGCGCTATGCCACTGAAGCCATGGAGCACTCCGGGGGCTGGATGCAGCAGGACTGTCTGTCTGCTGAAGCCTTGGAGAACCCAGCGAGCCTTGGTCTTTAGGAAATTACCATCCTTGTCTCGCTTTAGGGTAAGGGCCCAGCGACCGGTGACCCAGTTCCTGACATGAATTTTGCGTGTGTCGACCAAGTCGAACACTTCGCTGTCAAGCCACTCAAGAAGCTTAGCTTCACGGAATTGCTTCTGATAAGCTCTTGTCTCAGTGGCTGTGGCTTCCTTCCGCTTCTTGCCAATGAGCACGGATGTGGATGAAGCCTTCAAGGATTCTTGCTTGGATGAGTACAAGACTAAGAGTGCACGGTCATCGTCGGTCATGTTCTTGCGCAACCGGTCAACATGATTCTTATCTGTGTGTTTCTGATGAAAGAATCCGCATCGGGGCGATGGGTTGAAGGTCCCTTTCACACGTCCAAGACCTTAAGGACAGGGTTTCAATATCTCTCGGAACCGTAAAGGACGCACAGATCTTCTGCTCGGCTGTCATGAATGACCAGTGTGCCTCATCAAGAACGAGATCAGCTTGGTCATCATCGTAAGCTCTGGTCCTCTGAGAGTCTTCTGATTCTCCATCTTCTTGGTCAATATATCTCATGGTTCTCTCTGAACTTCCAGCGCCGGATGAGGTTGGAACATGACGGATCAGGTCTTCCTCACTTTCGTATTGCACCGGCAAGTTTGCTGGATTGTTCGGATTGAAACTGGATGAAGATGCAGGTTCATGTCTGGGAGAATGCTCAGGTGACTCATCATTGTCATCTGGCTTCTTCTTCTTCCCAGTTTTCTGCTTCTTGGATGGACTGCCAGTTGTTTCTTCTTTCGTTAGAATCGCAGGTGGCGAAGGTACCACGACAGTCGGAAGAATTGGTTGAGATGATGGCGACTGTGACGGCAAAAAGACATCACCCCCCAGTCGATTGAGTTTACTTGAGGATGAAATGGACTGTTTTTGCCGTTTAAGCGCTGAATCTCCTCTGCCTGTTGTGTGGCGGCAGACCCGCCGGACTGTCTGGTGATACACCTCGTGGTGCTGGCGGCGTGGGATGATCAGGCTGATGTGGAGGATCCGGAGGAGGATCTGACATGTTCTCGTCCGGTAGAGTTGGAGGTCTTGGATCAGGCATGGGATGGTCCGGTTGATCAGGTGGCTCCTGTGTGTCAGGTGTTTGAGGTGCATCCGTAGGATGCGATGGATCCGTCTCGCTGGGCATCGGCCTGATAGCCGGCGCATTTGAGAATGACTGATGAACGGATGAAAACATCACTGCGTGCCAAGTCTTCGGATCATATCGTTCCCAGTTGCATTTAAATGCAGGCAAGACCCAAGTTCTATTCAGCTGATCAGGTTGGCAGAAGGATGATCGCATCGTCCGGAGGTGACGTAATCGGCATGTTAATGCCGACGGTGTGGACGTATGCTGCGCATGCATCATACTGAGTGGATGAAATGCACAATTGTCTCAGCTTCTTGCAACCACTCCACATGTTCTGACATCGCCAGTCATTAGGATCTTGTTTGAAGATATCGATTTCAGTCCCTGGTGCGTACTGCTTCATCGTCTTCTGAAGCTTTTGGACTAGCGGAACGGTTGAACGTCCTTGTTGAATGGGAGGTCCTGAATTCTGACCGCAAGGCTACTGCTGGTCATGTTGAACTCTTTGTCAATGGCTTCCATCTCCTTTCTTAAGATTTCAACTTGCTTGATGGTGAATGGTTCGAAAAAGTCCTCCAAGAGGTACACCTCGTTGTCAAGTGGTTTCACCTTCAAGTGTCGTAGGAGGATGTGCGCGAGATCCTGACAGAACTGGTAAGGATACACCTGTGCCAGTTTGGTCCTGCTTCCGAAAGTACCAGCATTTCCCTCAAGGTTGATGTTCATGCTTGACTGAGCTGGTAAATTTTTTTACACTTTCTGAAGATCGGTCTCATTACCTCGGGAGGTAAACAGCGCATCAAGCTCGTGGGCCTGAAACGTCTGAGTCCGGATTCAGGATCTTTCAGTCCGTACGCACAGAAATAGAAATCTCCCCCGGTCACGGATGGATCTGAAAATAGCTGCTGCATACAGTTCAGACACCATATCTTGGATGTCTGAGGGTTTTCAATGATGAAATACATATCTTCCGTGCTTCAACTGATATCGCGCAATGGATGCCACAAACTCAACCATGGGAAGATAGCGTTTCCGCTTCTCCCAGACTCTTTTTTGGTCTGGCTGGATGTTCTGCATATTCACAGACCGGTGCCATGAGGATTACATCAGGTGCTTGCTCCTTCATGATCTCCGTGACCATGTGTCGTCCCTTGGATGTCATTACGTCGAATCCGGTGCGACCTGTGAGTGCGCAACATTGACTGAATCTGGCACTTCCTCAAACGTGGATCTTTCCTTCACGTGCGCAATTCCAATGTGCTTGTTCAGGAACGGATGTGAGGTCCTCGACGAACATGTTCTCTGCCGGATGAGGTGCTGCCGGCCTGGGAGTTGTCTTTCCCGCGATGCGTAATGGCACTGAGGATTTTGGCTTTGGAGCTGGTGCGGATGACTCCTTCTTCTTGGTGTCGGCAGAAGAGCCGGTTTGCTCTTTCTGTAAGGATTCTCGCTCTTCTGGCAAGAGAAGATCAATTCCAGGTTTTTTAGGAGGGATGGTTTCATCCGTTCTAACCTTGATGAGTCGAGTCCCGAGATCAAGTCAAATGACTTTTCCTTTTAGCCATATCCCTCCCTTGCTTCCATCGGAACAAATCTTGGATTTGTCTTCCTGCCAGTAGAAGACCTTGTCCTTCACCTGAAGAGGCTTAGAACTCATTCGGAGATTTTGAGCAAGGTCTCGTCGGATGTCTTTGGATTGACGTGCTTCTTGGAATGCTTGCTTGGGCAACTGCTTGATCTGGATGGCTGTCAGCTCTTCCTCATTCCTGTCAATCGTCAACTGAGTTGGTGTTGCGACATGGAGCTGGATGAGATCTGCTGCTCGTCTACAGTCTGATTCCTGACAGTTGCAGCTGCCTTCACCAGCTGTCTATATGTCACTTTCTTCAGTGTTGCAGGTGCTGTGCCTGCCTTGATGGAACTTAGCATGATCTTGAGTTGTGCCTTCAGGAGTCGAACTGCAGCTTCAGCTCGATTTGGCCATGGTGTGTTCGGTCCCAATGATATCGGTGTGATGTCAAGGGACAGAAATGTTCCCATGTCTCCGTCATGAAGGCTTGATCTGCGACAACTGATTTGGGCTGCAAGTGGTACTGGTGAAAATAGCTCCTGAGGACAGTGATGTTCTCGACTTCTTGCGTAGTTGTCACTGCCTCTGCAGTGAGCAATGTTGTTGCTCCATCCAGGATGACAAAAACAATGATGTGTTCTCCTGTTCCAAGAGGAACTTGACAGTGATCAACGAATGTCATGTCACCAAAGGTGTCCGCTCGAAGTCCGCTTGTCTTGCTTCGTGATGGTGCATGTTTTGCCACTTGCAAACTTCACACTCACTTCGGATCTTGTCAAATAGATCGAATGTTGATTTCGGCAAATGAAGTGCTCGAGTTCTGAATCGAAATTGGTCTGTTGTCATGTGATGGTGCTGGAGGTGGAGCTTCTTCAACTCTTCGGGATTTGACAATTGCTTGTGGATTCTGCCTAGGGCAATCGGAAGCGATGTTGGTTCATCTGAGGATGGTGCGAAAGGATCTGGCTCAATGGTCGATCGGCCCTTGTTGTCGATGATCCTGTCTGCTGCCGATCCTGAACCTGCTTCTTCGTCCTTAAGCGAATTGTCCGCGAAGGTGAAAATGGTCTTGACCTATCCACAGGTTAATCATTGGTTTGTTTGCCTGGGATGTAAGTCTCCAATTGTCTTCTAGGATGTCTGGATCTCCACCTTCGGATGCATCAATGAGTTCCGTAGTACGCTCTCGGCTGATATTATCAGGATTTATTGGACATTCCTTGGCTCCATTTGGTGTGAACAACGCCTTGCGAGGCGTAATGTGCACACGGATGAGCTGCTTGTTCTTCTTGTCAAGGATCCAATGGTCCTGCTTTTGAGACCCAATGATTTTAGGAGACCCAATGATTTTAGGAGTTGCTAGGTCCTCCTTCGTCTCGGATGATTTAGATGCACAAACAGGTTCAGTCTCGGAGATATCCCCGGAGGGAAATCTGATGCTGTTGTCATCATCGTAGACGTAGTTGGTGAGGCCCTTGATGGCAATTTCTCCATGTACTTTCACTCTTGCAACTCCAGCGAGGTCGACGGGTGCATTGAGGTGTGTGCTCGATGGTCATGTAGAGGTTCCGCATCTGACTGATGCTGAGGAGGATCGGTACAGTTCCTTGTTCAAGGATGTCGATGTTGGTACTGCATGGAGGAGTTGTGTGATATCGGAGATGCAATGGTCCATTTACCTTCGCTGTTTCTCCGTTTGCAAAAGTGAACTTGGTCTCGGCCGGGATGTACTGATAGGAGATGAGGTCCTTCATGGGTTCGATGGCCTGACTAAAACGCTGGATTGCATGCCAGGTGCCCATGGATCTGGTACATCCGTTGTCCAGGATCGCATAGGTCGGATTGTGCTGAGGGTTGATGACAGGCGCCATCAGCTTTGTTGCCGATCTGTTGTTACGGACAAATTGTGTTCTGAAACTGGATCAGCTTTTCGTGGATGGCCTCTTTCTCATGATGCTCATATGCGTCATGGAATGCCACGAGCGCTTGTCCTGTGCTGGATGTCTCATGGGATGAGTACCAGCCTTGTTCGTTCCATGTCCATGATTGATCCCAATCTTGGTCTGTCCAACCGGCGTAGGCAGGCTCTTGGAGTTCAGCAACTGGCTGTGTGGCAGGATGCTTCTCCGACTTCTCTGCAATGGCTGCGAACGTCTTGGATTTTCCTGTGTCTTTCCTTTGCCATTCTCATAGGATGGATAACCCTTGTTTCCATCATAGGGATATTGGAGTTTGGATTTCCTTTCTTTCCCTTCTTTCCTTTGCCTTTTCCCCAATATGCCTGGTCGTAGGGATCATAGTTTTCATTGGCCATATTGGCCTTCCCGCCAGACCCGCTTTTTCGAAAGGGTTTGAAGCCACCTCGTTGGTGACTGCCCTTTTTGTTTCCTGATTTCCCTTTTCCTTTTCTCTTTTTGAATTTGAAATTCCGCCCTGACACTTTTCTTGCTATGAACGCCCGTTCTTTTCGAGGACCCAGAATGTCTCTTCATCGTTGTTTGACATGAATCCTTCAAGTCCATCTTCATCTTCAACTCAAAAGCCTTCTTCTCCTTCGTATTCTCCTTGTTCGAGGATGAAGAATGTGTTGCTTCGGTTGTATCCTTGAGGTCTGATGAATGGATCTTGGATGGATGTCCTGGTCGTGATGAAGAGTTCATGGTAATGCGTCTTCAGCATCTCATAGGAGCAGTTCTCTAGTGAAATGTTTCTCAGTGACATAGCGCTGGTCAGTCTTTCGCTGCTGATCTGACAATTCACCCTGAATGATGAAAACTGCGCAATGAGGTTTTCCCCGAAGAGAAATGTACCGCTGTCTGTCCTGCATTCCCGTGATATACTGTCTGAGGACTGTTGGATCATCCTCATCGAGCAGGACTGGAGGCGGTACTCGATGTCGAGCAATTGTTCTTGCGTTTGCGTCCTGTGCGGACTGTTGAAATGATGGGGACTGTGCCGTGAAAACGGGCATCAAGTCCATCCATGCTGCCTTCAATCTCATGAGAAGGATTTCAAACTTGGAGGTAAAAATGAGGAACTCTTGGTTCTGCCTTCTATGATTGAAGAAATTGAGGAGCCTGTGCAGATACACGTTGGTCGCACCCTTCAAAAAGTACTTCTTCAGCGTGTTCTTGAAATAGTTGACTCCTTCATCAGGATCTTGCAAAAGGTCATTTTGGGGGACTGCCTTGTACATGTACATGTAAGCATCTCCTGTGAGTCTGCTTTTGAGTCCGTACACGGATGGTTTGGCTATACTTGCATAGGCCTCCATGAAGCTTTGCCATCGGATGACATTTTCCCTTGGATCTCTTACACTGTGGTAGTAGAGGTTGTTGATTTGGTCCCTGGATCTATTCCGGAGAGAGTCCAATATGCCAATATGGAGGATTGGAGGATGGATTGTCTCTGGTCACTTGGATTTGGCTGTATACCTGTAAAGCGTTCTGCAAGCCTTTTCTCAATGTACCATGCGTCGAATGACTGTACGATTGAAATAGAAGGGCCTTGAGCCAAATGTTGCATTGCAGGAGATCAAGTGTTCAAAAAACCAAACACAGGGGGCCACGTATCAGACGTCGGGCGGGGGGGGGGGGTTAGAGGGGGGGTTGTCCTCTATCCTCTCTTAGGTGTCCAACACGCCGAGCAATGTCGGCGGATATGTATATATACACATGCTGCATATCTGGCGGTGGCTGCATTCCATCAACAAAGCAGACACTTGGCGCATCGCCGCATGCTTTGATTGCGTCGAGAAAGTCACGCGGGCAACTTGTGGGGTTCCAATTAAACAGGCGAAAAAGGTCGCTTCCTTTCTAAGCCTGAAGTGTGAGCAAGTCACAGGAAGCAAGCTGTGCCCCAATACTTGCATTGGAAGCTTCAGGGTTCAGCCGGAAATGAGGCTTCTAGCCCCCTGAGTGTCCGACAGGAGCGCGTCCCCGATCTCACGCTTCGACGGGGTCCGCATCTCCCCCTCGCCCTTGTCAGCGCGCCAGCTGCCAGCCCCCAGGCGAAGCTCCGATCTATTGCAAAGGGCGCACCCCCCCTAATAATAGGACGGGTTTATTAATCCTGGGTTAACATAGGCTTTGTGGGGGTTGGACACTTCTAGACGTATGGGAATCTGCAGCGGATGCTGCAATGGCAACGATTGGGCTCTGTTGTTTGAATGCACTCAAAGCGGTTGATGCGCTCAAAGTCAGCAGGTGACTCTTTTCCACAGGGCCACAGAGGCTCCGATGGGGTAGATCACCACGGGCGCGACATGTGTCTCGCCAGGCAAAAAAGGGCCGCCCCTAAGAGCCGATGCAAGCAGAGGTTACAAACTGCCCTCATGCGCGCAAGCCTGATACATCTGTTGCACCAGGGCAAAGGGAGGCATGCAGCGTGCTCTGAGACAGGGTCGTCACCATGTTGAAGAGCATCATCAACCGTCTGTACCGCAGTCTTACCGGACTTCTTCTTCTTCTTGGCAGCAGTGAAGCTGGGGTCATAGGCGATGCGCCAGTGCCAGGTGCGCATGAACTTCTGCAATCCCAGACGACGCTTGGCGCGTTTCTTGGTCAGGGCATCGGCAAGGTCATATAGTCCGACGCCTTCCAGCGAAGTTCACTACTTCCTCCACAAGAAGTGGTTGGTCAAGACCAATGATGAGGACTGTCATCGTCACCTTTGTGCCAAAGTATTCAGCCAGGAGACCCAGAAGAGTGCCTACTATCCCTAGCGCTTGGTGCAGTCCATTGCCCGATGCTGGAGACAACAATTGACTTGCGCTTGCTCTTCCCCAACTGCAAGATCAAGGTTTACGACAACCTCACTCAGGAGGCTGAGAGTGCCAAGGATGTCATCCAACGCTTCACTGAAGGTTGGCTCACGCACTATCCCAAGCCTAAGCTGGTTGGCTGACTCGGCAAAGACGTTCGTGTCACGTCTGCCCTGCAAGATGTCGAGGAAGGCATTGTGATGTCCTTTGACATTGAGTTGCAGCGCAATGCCTTCATCAATGCTGCGGTCAACTTCCTGGTCAGAAAGATGAACAACGGCGAGGTCAATCTACAACGCCTATCAGCTATGGATCGTGAGCTCTTCAACAGGGCAAAGGCCAAGGAAGTCAGCCTTCATCAAGAATGAGGCTGTCCGGCGGTGCCTGAACGATGATGAGCTAGGAAGCTGTGGCGCCTGACGAGAAGTCAGAGGCCATCGCAGACGCCCAGACCAACCCACACACCCTCTACTCCAAGGATGGTGGCAAGAAAGCCAAGGCAAGACGTCCTGCTCGGCTTCCAGCATCCTAGCTTGTTGGATCCCACCTTCAAGACTGCAGCGCCTGTACAGTCAAACCTTGGGCGCAACTTGCTGTGTTTGGCCTTTCATCAGTGGCCCCTGGAAGGTTTGGGTTTGGCCACGGCCTTCCTGCAGAGCTAGCCTACAGAAGCTCTGGACCACTGGAGTTCGAGAAGCTTTGAAGGGCGTGTGCGCAGCCCTACAGAACTATGGTTGGACCTCCGCAAGAAGCTGGTCAATCTTGGAGCCGTTCCTGCGCTTGCTGAACGGTGTCTTTGGCTTTGGTTCTCGCGTACCGAGAAGGACTCCACCAACCGGTTTCCTCGCCTCATCGGCGTGATGCGTGGACATGTTGACGATTTCGATCGCATCGGCGATCGGAAATTTGGAAGAAGATCGAACGAGCTTACAAATGGGGCACGGTCAAGAGTCGCTCCTATCGTCATGCTGGCACGGATGTACAAACTGTCAACACCTCCGATGGCACATTCAAAATTGTGGTTGATCAAGAAGCTTACGTTGAGACCGTTGATGCAGGCAGAATGGTCCTCTCCGACCCCATGAAGTAGCTTCATGTCCTTGAATGCCTTGCAATGGTTGGCTGTTCAGACACAACCCCAACTGTGTGCGCGCTGCAACCTGCTCCTCACCGAGGTGGTCACTAATGGTACTTTGGAAACTGCAAGGGAAGTCCAGTTCATGGTTGCCCGCAAGGAGTCGTACAACCTGCAGTTTTTCAAGCTCCCTTCTGCCGTGCGCTGGAATGATTTGGTATTCATACCCATGGGCTCCAACCGACCCAAGGGAGACAGCACCGGCGGCATTATCACCATGGTCAGGTCGCTTGTTTCCTGGCGCACGTGGAAGTTGAGACGCAAGGCCATCGGCAGCAATGACGCTGAGGTGCAACTCAAATTTCCGAGCCCGACTCATCTGGTCGGAACTTCACGGCTGTGGTCACGCTTGGCAGCCTGATCGCACCCGCCCCTCACTGAGGCTGCAGAACAACAAGTCCTGATGATCAAGGGCATTCTCTGCACCAACTCTCGTGGTGGCTACGATGCTGTGGAATGAGTTGGCTGTGGCCGGAGGATGGAAAGTCATTGTGATTGGGTCATTGTTGCCAACCTTGACAAGGATGCGTCCACTCAAAGTAGAGCAGGGTCTGAGGGTCGTTGGTGAGGGTGTCGGTGATGAAGCCGACTGCGTGGGCCAACATCCGCCGTTCACGTCGGCGATGTGATTCCAGGACCTCCGTGGCGAAGTTGATGTATGTCCAGCGGCGCCATTTGGTGCATGGCAGGGAGAACCATGGGCGACGAGGACGATGTTCTCGTCGAAGAGCCTTCAGATTGGAGCTCTTAGAGATCAAAGCCAGAGGAAATGGTTGGCTACAAGCCTCACTGAGCCAGGAGTGTGGAGCGCACGCAATTTCCCAGACACCGTCTCGACCATATAGTTGGCTGACCTCAGTTGCCCTTGCCGCCGATAGAGCGGCTCCCATGAGCACGAGCTTAGATGCCATTGACGCCGTCAGAGACCTGGTAGAAGAGGATTGATCAGCTAGGAGAGCTTGCCGTCCTTGCCGCTGTGCGCGTCGGAGTTTTCCTCCTTCTTCATGGCTGTGGTCTTGCGGGGCTGGATGGTGCTGAGGAGATGCAACTTCTCCTCGGTCAGGTGGTACGCCAAGTCCGAAAGCAGCCCGGTGTCCTTCGCGGCTGTGGCATTGTTTGCCCAGATCCCATGAAGGAGTTGGGTGGAGGATCGGGTCTTTGAACTCGTGGGAGCGACCTTGTGGACTTGTCGCGGCTTTCTTGTGCATTTTGATCTGGTTGAAGAGGGTCTCTTCCGCATCGATCTTCTGCATGGCGAGGCAGATTGTTGAGGGTGGGAGAGTGCCCTCCATCAAGGGGTTGCAGCTCCTTAGCACCTGTCGGGTCATCTCGGGCATGTCCACCTTGATGTGTTGACCCTTAGAGCCAACCTGTGCTTTGCGCGCACACACACGCACACGCACAGATGCATCGCCGGCAGACAGATTGATGCCGCTAGGGATGTTTCTGTAAATTCAACATAGAGCTATGTGCTCGCCGGAGAAATTCCAAACTCGTGCACTTTGGCAGGAGCATCTTGCAGAACCACTGATTCCACACGCATGCGTTGGCTTCTCTGTCTCAATCCGTCCTGGCAATTCGGCAAAACAAGCAAACGCTGAGGTGCCAAGAAAGAACTCAAAGCAGACTTCGTGGGCTCATCGCTCCGACTCATGGCAGGTCTGGCTCGCCGCTGCAGACCAGGGCGCAGGCGGGGATGCAAGGAGTCAGGCAGTCAGGCAGCCAAAAAATCAGGGAGTGACGGCGCTTTGTTTGTTCTTGATACACAGATTGCCTTTCTTGTCCCATGGGAGGCGGTCGATGCGCCGGCCATGCTGCGCCAGCGTACTTTGCCCTGTGACCTGGGGCTGCCACCTGACAGGACTCGTACCTTCAAGGGGCCGAGCAAAGCGAAATGCAATTGCAGCCTTGCCAGGGTCATTTGGAAGCATACTCTTAGACAAGTCCCAATTCCGTGGCACCTAGATTTACCTTGCAATTGGGATTCTAAGTGCGAGTATATCTTTGCCCCCCGCAGTACACATGGAGTGATGGGACCTCCGCTGGCGGATGTCTTGTCGCAGGCCGGCCGTTATTCTCACTGGCGCCGACGGAGTCAGGGCCTCACCTCCATCGGCGTCCTTGGTGGTATCCTTTGGTTTCTCAAGCCCAGTTTTGAGAGAGAAGCAGCATGGACGCTCAGTCAGCCAGTGCTTGCGGGCCCACTTTGTGATCAGACTTGCAATGTCTTTCCAGCAGTCACACACATACACGCGCACACGCGCGCGCACACACACACACACACACACACACGCACACACACGCACAAGCACCCGCACTCCGCACCCGCACACCGCACACGCACACAACCCACACAACCAACGCAACGCAACGCAACACAACACATCACAGCGCAGCACAACACAACACATCACAACACACCACAGCACAGCACAACAAAACACAACAAAGCACACGCAAACACAATACAACGCAAACCAAAACACACCATATAACATATAACACAACACACAATTCATGCAGCACATTTGCACAACACACATACACAACTCTACAGCACACACGCACACACACACACACAGAGCACAACCACGCACGCCCAACACACGGCACAGAATGCGCAACACGCAACACAACACACAACACACAACACACAAACACATGTACAACGCACACAGACACTCAGCGCAGACACGCACACACACACACACAAACACAATACATCAACGACACGGTGAGGCCAGAACTCCTACGTCCAGGGCGCTGGGCGCCCAATTCAGGAATTTGTCAGGGTCCGGCAGGACTAGACAGCAACATGATGTCTGAAGTCAAAAAATTGAGGCGTGCGATTTTCAGAACACTTGCTTGCCAAGGTGTAATATGCAGAGGAACCCATTAAACAGGACTTTGGGGAACCATTATTGAAGGTCCGATTGAGAGCAAAAGGGACATGCCTCTTGCATAGACGGAGCGCACAGGACGGTCATAGGAATCCCTGGGATGTCCTCCCCCCAGGTGCTTTGCAGCACAGGCGTCCGCTCACTGCATGAAGTTTCACAGTTCCTGCATTTGCAAGTACACCTAAGAGCTCGGTTTTAGCTCAGATTCGTGTTGACAGAGCCTGGTTGACGCGGCAATTCCCGCAGACTATCCGGGCAACAAGTTCCAAGACACTCTTGCATGATAGCCGCAAGACTGCTCTCAATTTGCTGCACGAGGTCCTTCGGGCGCACGGAGCTGACGTCGGACAGGCTGGCAGTGACCGCACCAAGGTTCCGCTTGACGGAAGGAAGCAAAATCTTGGCAAAAGCCTCGCTGTCTCAACTCCGCGCATTCCCATTTTCCTCTTGCCATGGATTGGATTTTGAGCGCAGGCCGCCGGCGCGCGCGGTGCGGGAGGCGAGCCTGAGAAGTGTTGAGCAAACTGATGGTGAGGGGGGGGTCTGAAGGTTCTGAAGGTTCCCAGATCCGCCAGTTTTGTAAATGGTTTCTACTGCACGGAAGCTGCGCATCACCTCTAGCAATGCAGAACTTGTGTTGAGTGTGCCGGGGCAGCTGCCTGACGTTTGCCAATTGCCGATTGCCAGCGGTCTTTCAGAAAAAGAATTGGAAAGGGAAGGGATATGTTTGGCCATCCTTTTTGCAGTGCTGAAGCACTCAAGTTTTGCTAGTGGGCTGTGTCTTTCTAAGGGATCCCGCATTTTCTTGCTTCAATGCAATGTCCGCAGCTCACCAGTCCTCCTCCGCTGTGGAAAGCCTGCACCGGCGGCGCTGGCGTCGGCCCTCAGGACCTGTCGTGGCCCAAGGAAATCGGCGCCGGGGCGTGGTGGATACCATGGACTTGCCAACCGCGAGCATGACCCATTGAGCGCCGGATCTTTGAAGTCTCAGGCACCTGGTGCGAACCCCGCGACAAACCCTGGCGTGCAAGGCGGGGAGTGAAGGCCACCTCCGGAATCCATGTTTCTGTCTTGGGGGGCCAGACATGTTTCGGTGGCCACAGACACTTCGGTATCGTTCTTTTCTCCGTGGCAATGACCTTGATTTGACTTCCTTCATTCGGTTGCTCACATCAAAGGAGAGCGCTTGCACACACTCCTCCAGGTGCAGCCAACGAGTTTACACCCGCCTTCTTCAGGCTGGACACTGCGCATGCTTGTGATGCACTGCTTTTCCAAAGATGGCCACATCATGCTTTGCGGGCGCCAATCTGAGTCAGCCAGAGGCATACCCCAGACAATTTGTAGTGCAAAGTGATAGCCAGGCTTCAGGAGAAGCTAAGCTATCTCGCAGAGGAGGCACGGCTGCTTGCAGAACCTTTGGAGAAGAGTTGCCATCAGAGAAGGTCGGAGACTCACTGGCTGAGCCGCGAGTCTCATCAGACACTGAGGAATTCCCGAATTTTGCAGCTGTGTTTTGTTGCATTGGTCCTTGGTCCATATTCTCCTTGGAGAATCTCGCACGCCCGCCTTCCCTGCGCAGGGCACAGTTTCGCTGTAGGCGACAGGCTGCGACCTTAGTGCGGCCCTGGTGACTGACGTGCCCATGCCCTACAGAGAAAAGTTGATCCTGGTCACAACTCAGGAGCTCACTTTGGTAGTTGGAGAGTCGAGGCTTGATGCTTAAAGGCTTGGCTGCTTCGCGAGGTGAAGGCACTGGCAATGAGGGATTCAGCTGTCGAGCAGTCCATCCAATTCCAGTCAATAGTGGTGGACAAAATCAAAATTTAAAGGCAGTGCAGTGCTCGCTTAGACAGGAGTGGAGGAACCGGAGTCTTGGGACTGGCACAATGGTTGTTCTCGAAAGCCAACCAACGAGATGCAGCTTTCCTGCATGGAATGAATACATCGCACCATCAAGTCTGTTGGCCTTTTTAGCCACGTTTTGCCGGCCTCCTCCTCTTGAATTCAGTGGGCATTGCTGAGTGATCGTCAATGCCGTGTGCAAAAGGGTGTGATTGATGTAGCTGCGGGGCCCAATATGGGATTGTTTCGGCAGGGGGAACAACATTTGCTTGGTTGTTTCTTTGTTGTTTGCCTGTAAGCAACCAACCAAGAGGGAGCTCTCGTAAAAAAAGCACCCTGCAAGTACCCATGGGCGAAACATGCTGAGTGGATGATGGTTCGAGCATTTCCACAACAGGAGCTGCCATGCTAAATGCCACCAAGCAGCCTGTGTGTCACTTGGCATGGAACCCATTGCACTTAAGGTCGAGCGTGCAATTGTTTCGGAGCAGAGGTTTTGTTATTTTTGCAAACGAGAACTACTGCCTTGAGTTCTCCCTGGATCGGAACTTGCAGACAGGAGATTCTTTCGAAAGCAGCCCAACGGTGCCGGTGCAATCTACTTTGACAATTGTCTCCTGCCGTTTGCATTTTCCGACCACGGGGGCAGCACGTGCACTCTGGAACTCTCTATGAGCTGCCCGTCTAAGTGCCGGGGTACAGGGTGACATTCCCGCCACGGAAGCAAGCTGAAAGTTGCCCAGGTAGGCAGCATTCTTGGCAACAGATCCGCGTGCGCAGTAGAAGGTGTTGCAAATGAATGCAGCACAAGGCGTAACCACCCCAAGTGGTTGGCAGGGGTCTTTGAGGTGGATGCTTCGAGGTGGTGCAAGTTTGTGCTCTGAACAGGGCCAACAGCCTTGCGTTGGTCAATCGCAAGGCAGAGAACAGGTTTCATCTTGTGATGCACCACCTCCGACGCACTTGCTGGAAAGACCTCCCTTGAGGGTTTCCCTGCAAGAAGGGCAAACTGGCACACGTAGAATATATATATATATATAAGATATTGCTGCGCAGAAGTTTTTGTTCGCTGCTCTGAGCTCCGGGACACAGGGCACGTCAGAAATTTACTGGCACCGCCAGCTAGATTGCGCGGTTTGACTTTTGATTGACAGCCTTTACGTAGGTAGTCGCGGCATGACGGCATGTGTGACGGGGCCACGGATTCCACAAGGGTTCAGTGCGAGCGTGCATGCCAGTTTGTAGTTGCGACGTGGCCGCCGTCTCTGAAGAAGTGACAAAGCTCCGGTACGCTCCACTTTCAAAACGGCGTGATGGAGCCTGGCAGCTCTGTCGATCTCAAAAAAATACGTGAATAGCATTTGCCCACATTCCCATCGAGTCGGGGCGGCAGCTCAAAGCAGTTGCCGTCCTTGCTCCCAGGTTGCAGACGTAGCAGCCATGGCAGATCCGCTCCTGTCAGCTTTCTCTCGCCGTTCCTTGGTGCTTTGACACTCCTGTCGCACCGCCCTCAAACCAAGCACAAGCACAGTCCCCAAACATAAAAGAAACAGAGTTCAAACCAGCCCAGTTGAAATAGGACAGGGCCGTTTTAAACAACAGTGAGTGACTTTCTCCCCAGCAATCGAATCGGGATTAGCCTGCCTCTTTCGGCGTTTCTTCGCCACAGGCAGACGTTTGCGCTCCCCAATCCGCTCGCTTTCGTGTGTGTCCGAGTGGCGCTACTGTGCGCCAGGGATGGCCACCAGCCCCACCTCCGTGAGTTACGGCGGACAATGAAACTTGGGTGAAGGATGTGCATGATGGCTTTGGCCCAGGACATCTTGTTTATTGTTTTTCTCCGGAGAGCGCTCGACCTTGCCAATTTGCCCCGTCTTGAAACTTCCGCTCCGCTGCTGTGGCCCCTTCTTGTTGTCCTGGGTCCTGGGCGAACAGCTTGGCGCTCACGGCGCCGTGCCGCCCAGAAACCCTCTTCAAAGGCGGCGCTCGCGGCTGGCAGCAACACAGCCGCCCTTGAGCGCGGCGCCCACCACCGCATCTCCAGCTGTCTCGGCTCAGCCGATATCGCCGTCCCAGCAAGCGCACTTTGCTAGGCACGTCCGGCAGACGCTTTGCCCGTGCTTCACCAACGTCGCGGTCGCTCATTGGGTCCGAGGAGGACGAAGCGGCTGCTGCGGCGGCCAGCTCAGCCTCCTGGTTGATGCGCCACGTCCCTCAAGCCGAGCACATCGCCAAGGTCCGGCCCCACATCCGCAGCTGGCAGTGGACTCTCGAGACAGAAGCCGGCGCAGCCGGCAACGGCCGAAGCGGCTTTGGCAGTCGGTGCGCGGGATCCCGCAAAGCGGCGAGCGCCGCCGTGCGCGTGCCATTTTCGACATGTTGCAGGCGCGTCTGCAAGCGCATGCCGGCATCCAGGTTAACTTGGGGAAGACTCGCGCTTGGAACGCCGGCGGCATGCTGGCTGGGTGGGCGACCTGTCCCTGCCACCCAACCAGCAAGGGTTGGGTGTCCTCGGGTCCCTTCTTGGCAGCCACGCGTTCACACAAGGCGTTCCTGGCTGAGAAGCGCGCGTCCCAAGACGCGCTCCTGCAGCGTATCCCGGCCGTGCCGCACCTGCAGTCGGCGTGGCTGATACTGCTGCTGTGCGGCGCGCCCCGTGCCAACTACCTCCTTCGCATCTTGCCCCCTTGCCGCACCCTTGCTTTTGCCCGCGAGCATGACGCGGCGGTGCTGCGCTGCCTGGAGCGGCTCCTCAGCGTTGAGGAGCCCTTCGAGCTCGACGCCCCGCAGCGCCGACGGGCCCAACTGCCCTTGGCGAGGGGCGGGATGGGCTTGCGGTTTGCCGAGCGAAGGAGGTCTGCTGCCTACTGGGCATCTTGGGCTGACACCCGGCAACTTGGCAGTTTCGCTCGCCGCGGGCGGACAGCACGCGCCCAGCGTGCGTGCCGCTGCCGAAGCAGCTGAGGCGCTGCGGACTGATGGCTTTCAGCCCCCCATCGTGGGACGAGCTGCTGCGCCTTGACCCGCGCGGCCAGGGTAGAGACTTTGGCGATTACACCCGTGGCGGGCAGCGTGCTGCCGGAATGGCGCTTGACCTCGCTGATGAGGCAGGTCTGCTTGCTGACCTGGATACAGCCTCTCGCGCGCTGCTCCTTTCCCAAGCAGGCGACCATGCCTGGTGCTTCTTCATTGTCCTCCCCACTGCCCCCGAGTTCAACGTCCCGGACCATCATTCTTTTTTTTGCCTCGCGCCTTTTCCGCAGCGGCTCTGTCCTTTATTTTTTTTTTGGGAGGGGGCCTGGGCACAAAGGCTGCGCAGGCTGTTTTTTCGGAGGCCAGCTTCCCCACCTGCAAGCGCTGTTTTTTATGGAGGCCAGCACCCTCACATGCAAGGCCCTACCGGGCAGGCAGGCGGGACACATCCGGGGCATCCCGGACGCCCGCCAACAAGTCACTGGGAGCTGCAGCGGGCTGGGGGCGAACGCGCGCTGCGCGGCGACTGCGAGGAGCCACCGCCGCACATACGCCTGCGCAGCAAAGGCCACCCCCTCCGGGAGCCACCGACCACCGACCTCGAGACCGAGGATCAGTAGGCGGCAGCGCCGGCTCCGGAGGTGGCGCAGGGCTAGGCCGGGTTCACGGTCACCCGGCCGCGGAGCGCTGTTAGCTTGGACAGGGCTGACAAGGGTGGTGTCCACAGCAACCTGCACACCGCCCCAGATGGGCAGGGCATTGGTCGTCCAGCGCCGGCGCATCGACGCAAAAGGCGTGTTCTCGGCTACACGGGCTCCAGCCTCGTGGCAGACCCTGGCAGTTGCGCGCTCCAGTGGCACACTGCGGGGCCCTAACACGCCAGCGCGGGCACGCCGCACGGTGGCCCCCCAAAGCATCCCGCGCGCTCCGGGAGGAGCACACCCGCTACGCGCGCCGCAGCCCCCTGCGAGACGCCACTTACCCCGAGCTTGTGGGCAACGCCCGTTGCCGCCTTGTGGCTCTCGGGGCTGAAGTTGGGGGCCGCTGGAGTGCTGAGGCCGCAGAGTTTGTGCGCTTGCTGGCCCACGCCAAAGCTCGTGCTGCCCCAGCCGTGCTGCGGCCTCCTTTGCGCGGCGCGTACGTGCACCGCTGGTCTGGCTTGCTCGCTGCGGCTGCATCCCTAGCTTTTGCTGAGAGCTTGACTTGCCCGCTGTTCGGGGAAAAGCGTGCGTCGATGGCGCAGAGCCGCCGGTGAGCGACCTGCTCGCCGACGCCAGGTGGGAGAATGAGCCGGCGCCGAGCCGCGCCCGTTTGTCATGTTCACCTAGGGCAAGCAGCAAGGACCTCCGACGGCTCGGGCGCCGGGCCATCAAGGTTGCTCAGGCCAGGAGAAGACGCGCAGGTCAAGCTAGCGGCAAAGGCCAGAGAGGCTGCGGCGTTGAGCAGGCCGGACCAGCGATGGACATAGGCCGGCCGAAGCGCAGGCTGCAAAGCCGCGGGGGCGGCGCGCGCCTTGGCTCGAGCAAGCAGGCGCAAAAAGTCCGCGCCGACTTCGTCACCAAGCGCGACCAAGCGGCAGCGGTCGCTGCCAAGGAGCTCGCCGGGCGGGAAGGCTCACGCCGAGAGCGTGCCGCTCCATCGGACGTGAGGGGTTGCAAAATGTGTGTTCTGCACATGTTCAGTTTGTTTGTGCCAGTCTTGATGATTTTTTTTTTTTCTCGGACCTTTTTCCGTCAAGCCGCGGTGAAACAGGGTGAAACACGCGACCGGTCCCTACGCGCCCGGCGCCCAACGGGCGTCGGACAGGACATCGCCCTCCAGCGGCGCGCTGGCGTACGCGTCGCCAACGTCGGTGGGGAGTTGGCAGAGGCTCGCAGCGAACGCTCCCTGCGCTGCGACTGCGAGCATCTGCCCCCACCGGCGCCTGTACGCGGCTGCGACCGCCGCGCTGCGCCGCGGGGCTGGCGAGAGCTCGGCCCTGCGCGATGCGGTGGAGGAAGGCCTCAGTCTCCTCGCCCCATCTCCCTCGACACCGCCGGGCTCGCTGAAACTCCGGGTAGGTTACCCGATGCTTGCGCTCGGCAGCGGTTCGCAAGGCGAGGCCGGGCTCGTGGTCGGCGCGAGATCGGCTGCTCCCGTCTCGCCGCAGCGGGCTGACGAGCGTCACATCAACCGCTACCTGCACGCCTCCAAAGGCCGGGAGTCCATGCGCGACGACCTCGAGCCGGCGCCCGTCGGTCAATGGCAGCCCGAGGTTCAAGTCGCGGAGGAAGACGTTGGTCGCGACCCGAGCTCCCGCCTCCCGGCAGATGCGCGCCGCAGCGCGCTCCAGGGGGCAAGCGCGGCGGACCAGCACACCGGCTGTGGGGCAGGCTGCCCTGTGGTCTCCGAGCTCGTCGAGGGCGCCACCGCAGCGGCAGGCTCGGGTTTCAAGTGGCAGTGGGAGGCGCAGGCGCCGCAGGAGCACGCAGCGGAAGGTGTCATCCTGCAGCGTGAACTCCTCGCGTGTTGGCAGCGCCGTGAGAGCGAGGCTGCCGCCTGGCCCAGCCTGGGAGAGGAGCAAAGCCCGAGACGCTCCGTCAAGGTCAGAAAGGAGCGTCTCAAGGGCCCGCTGATCCAGGCTGGCACAAGCTGCTTGTTGCCATCCCCGTGCCGCGTCGCCGAAATGGCTCGCCTCACCGGTGGCGAGCCCGTCCGCGAGGGCCGTCCACGGCGGCGCGTGGAATCCCGCTAGGCGCAGAGCAGCCTCAGCCTGGGCCGCCGCCCGCGTCGAAGGCGCGGCGGAGGCGCCCCGCGGATCGGCCAAGCCCATCAGCATCCGCGCGAGCACGCGCGGGTGCCGCTCGCCTATCATGCTGAGGACCGTGGTGCGGGCGTCGAGCTCGGTGGCTGCGCGCACCGCGCGTGCGAGGGACTCAGCCCCCGCTCGGGTCCGCAGGGCATACTGGAATGGCGCGCAAGCGGCTTGGAACGCTCCAGCATACTGCTGGGCCAGCGTGCGGGCCACCAGCCGGCGGAACGCGTCGCTCATGACAAGTCCCCGCACCCCGCCGTCCGGCTTCCGCAAGCCCACCATCCTCCCTAAGCGCACGCCGGCCAGCGCGTCGGCCGGCACATCGGCGTTGGCCAGCCGCTCTGCCGCTCGGAGCAGCAAGTCGGCGCTGGCTTCGTCGTCCGCGAGCACACGGAGGTGTTCCGCTGTACATCCGGACGGTCCAGCTGCGGCCCCCCTGCGTCCACTGCGCACGTTGCGCAGGAACCTCTGCGAGTTGAGAGCCAAGGGGTCGCGCGGGTGGCTGGAGCGGAAGTCCGGCGGCAGAGGCACCTGGCGTGTAGGCGGCCGCCGCTCCGGGTCACGCAGGGCGGCCAAGGTCTCCAGCGACGCAGGTGCCATCGGCATTGCTGTCAGGGCGGCGCTGGCTGCAGAGAGCTCCCCCAGCTCCGCGCGTGGCACGCGCGTTTCCCCACGCCCGCGATATAGCAACATGCGCGGGGCGAGGAGGAAGAGCTTCCAGCCTTCCGCTGAGCTCGGGTCTCGCTGTACCTCGGTCAGGCCGGCGGTCAGCGCGGCCTTCAGGGCACCGCGCGTTGGGCCGGGAGGGCAACCCTAGACTCGAGCTTGAGCGAAAACTTGAGCCTCAGCCTTGAGCCAAAATGGCTTGAGCCAAAATGGCTACGGTGCATGGAAGCCACTCAACTTGACTTGCTGGCATGAGCGCAGCCTTGCAGCCCTCGTTATGTTGCTATACTTTTGCAACACAAGCAGCCACCTTATCTGCAGGCACAGCCCTCAGCCTCCTATTTATGCCTTCGTGTCCTGAGGCTGCGAGTATGGCAAGGCAAATAACCACAATGCCGCACAAAAACTAAATGCGGACTTCCAAATCCAAATAGTTCCTGGCTATTGTGTGGTGGATGGCATCGATGGTGTCATGCTCCATGGCTGTGGCAAGGCACAAGTGCGGAAGGCGGAGGACACTAAGTGAGTGCGCTCACAGAACCATACGAAACGGTTCGCAAATGTCGCGCCAAAGGCAAATGCAAGCAAACTGGATGGGCACACCCTGTGCCAAGCCGCCAGCAGCTGCGTTGCGGATGCCTGTGTCGGAGGTCCTGCGTCTCCATGTGGGCCAGGGCAATACATGTGTGCATGTATAAGGTCAACGCAAGGCGAACAGACGGGTGTGGTCCAGTTCCTGGCGCGGCCAGACCCAGCGGGGACATGCATGGATTTGAGGGCGCGGCCCTGTTTGCAAGGCAAGCCTGATTCAGAGCGCGGCTCAGGAATGCAGGGCGGACACGCGCGGCCTTGACTGCAAGGCTGTCACCTTGCTGGACCAGCGGGCCCAGTCGCCTGATTCGAGAGCGCGGCTCAGAGTGCATTCGTCATGCAGCTGACATTTAGCTTGCCAGTTCTTGACCAGCCTCTTCCCGGCCAGGTGGCATACAGTCTGCGATCCAGCCCGCTCACCCAGTCTGCCACTTGCATTGCTGCGCGTTGACTTCTCCAGCGCCCTAGCTCCAGCATCACTCAAGCCGGTCATGCCCGACCTTGAGCAGGAAGCGCAGCCTGGCCCTGACTTAGTCGCACAAGGAATAGGCACCGGCCTTCATGCAGGCTCCTTGCATTTTGCGCACTTGACGTGCCTTTGCAGCTTACGCGTTGACCTTTCCATGGAGTAAGCCTTTGCTTTTCCATTTGCGGCGGGCGGACACCATGTTCGCAGCCCGGGGTTTGCTAGCAGCAGCCACGGACACGAATTTCTGCGATTTTTTTTTCCCCTCCGCGCTTTTTACCGTGTGCTCCATTTGTATACCGGCGGCTCCCGGCTGTGCGGCTCACCGGCCGGGCAAGCGGGATGCGTTCGCCGGTGGCACGTGGGTAAGATCAGCCAGCAAGGTGCCGAGGGGAGGCAGGGTGCGACCCCCGGCATTGCAAAACTCAGGCCCGGAAGCCTGCCTGAAAAGGGACGAAGCAAAGGCTGTCATGGCTGCATGGGTCAGCTGGGCCGAGCGCTTGGCAACAAGAGCGCCGACAACACTGGGGCGCAGCCGAGCGGGCGCTTCAAGTGCCCGGCGCGGGCCAAGGACGGATGAAGGAGGCGGCCTCATCACTCCACCGCCCGCCAACCTCGACTGCAAGCACGACCAACCGGCATCTGTGTGCCCGCACGAGCTCTGGGTAGGCCCGCTCTTTGCGACGGCGCGCCACGGAGGGCAGCACCAGCGACTCGACCCCCGCGCCGAACGGGCTGGCCCTGGCCTGACAAAGGCGAGACAAGGGTTGTGTCCACTGCAAGTTGCTGGCCCCCCCACAGTGGGAGGCCATTGGCCACGACCTCCAGCCGCCTACCGTCAACCCGGTCAACTTGAAGGTTCAAGTCGTGTGTTGGAGGTGACTCTGGCTCCAGCTTCTCTGCAAACGCGTGCGGCCGCACGCTCCAGCGGACACTCGCGCCCCCGGAGCACACCTGACCGGGCGCAGGCTGCTGCACGATGGTCGCCGAAAGGGTCCAGAAGGCGACGGCACCGGTAGGTGCGCTCAGCAAGAGGCAAGGGGAGGCGTGGGCGGCGCAGGAGGAGAACACGGAAGAGATGGCAGGGATAGGACAACACTGATGAGACTGGCACTGTAGTGAGGAAACGGCTAGCGAAAGGCCCGGACTGAGAGTGCAAGAGCGCTTGGGCAGCAGGATCAAGAACAGGCTGAATCTGCCCTGCTATCTCTGGCAAATGCCGGACCAGATTTGAAACTCCCACGCCTTGTGCAATCTGTCCTTGCCAGCCTTGAGGATTTGGAAGTTATCCCGACCCTGCCCTTCCTGGCAGTTCCAGCCATGCCTATTACAATTGACCTCGTCACGCAACTTTCGGACTAAAAAACAGGCTTTGCGCGCATTCAGGCGCTTGTTGGGTGTTCGCAAAATTTGCATAGATGCTCGCCTTAGGCCCTCGGCACTTGCTGTGCCCTTTTTTTTTTTGAGATGGTGCAGCATGCCGTGGTCCCTGCTTAGGCCCTGCAGTGTGCCCCGCCATGGGCGCCTTTACGTGCGCCGCAGACTGCCACATTGCCAGTGTTTTTTCGCATGGCTTTTACTCAACTCTAGTGGACTTGAGGACCAAGTAGATCTTACAGTGTTTTGTCAGCCCTCCCCTGCCTCCTTCTCACTCTAGCAATGTCGGATGGTGGCCTTGAGGCCCTGCAAGCCCTGCTGCGCAACCTGGCGCATCTGACGCCAGAAAACTAGGCCCGCTTCACAAGGCAGCGGCGGTCTCTCCAAACAAAGGCTCCGGCGCCAAATGATCAGCCCAGACCTTGCTGTCTGCTTCTGCTAAGGGCTCACTGAGGAAATCCGGCACAGGGTGATCACTGGAGAACAGCTCGATGAGCGGGGGCTCGTTCATCAACTCGTCGGCCTCTTCTTGTGAAGGCAGAGGGATGTGCAAAGGCGGGACGGCTTCGGAAGGCAAAGGCGCCGGCTTAACGTGCCCGTGCCGAATGCATAGACGAGGCCGCAGCCCGAGCCTTGTAATGCACCATTGCCTTTGGATACTGCCGGCCCTGCCAGCGAAGCGCCAGCAGCTTGAGCCGAAAGCAATGCCCAAGGAAATCAGGCCTGTGCCGCCCTCGCTTCAAGCCGCAAGTGTCCTATGGAAACACCGCCCTGCAGCTGGCCGCCGCCCGAGGAGTCGCCTTTTCATGAACCTCGCACGGACCAGCACATTGAAGCCATTGCCTTTGACCTGGGTGCTGCCTTCCCATCACCCTCCGAGCAATGCCACACGCATTGACGAAGCGCATTGGTGCTATAGCCTTGACACTTGCTGGTCGCGCAATGTCCGGGTTTCATGGCGCACGCCTGGCTCGCCTTGGCCAGCACTGCCACGCCTTCAGTGCCAGTGAACCGCCGTGCCATAGCCCAGCTGGATTGGCATTGCGTGCCATTCTTTCATTGCAGTGCCTGGCCCCGCTGGCGCAATGCCTTTCCTCGGGTACGAATACTTCACACCCTCCTGCTGATCGCGCGAAGCCCAGTTTGATGCTTCCTGGTAGCCCTTGCCGTTGCACACTTCACAGCGCAGATTCAATGCCCTCTTGTCAGATCCTGCAACATCGCACTCTGGGCCCGGCACTCTCAAGCCAACAGTGCTCAAGTCATGCCTTACCGAGAAAAACTTTTCTGGGGGCGACCCCTCTCTTTTTCACCAGATGGTTCTTTAGCTGAAGGAACGGGCAGCCCTGCAGGAACCCACGGCCTTATCAGCGACTCTACGCCTAGTGTCCTGCCTTGCCCACCTTCCAACACAGTGCCGTGCATACCCAAGGAGCGGCCTTGCACACCCACGCACCCAGTCGGTGCAGTGTCCAAAGTCGCCTTCAAACTTTTGTGCCTTGTGCTCCTTGCTGTTACTGCAGCTGTTTCCTTCTCCCAGCACTGCCCTCGGGGTCGCCTCGAGGGCTCATGGACAGCGATCAGCTTCACACTATCCTCACGGATGCACGTGTGCCAGAGGGCCTCCGTGACCTTGTGCTTGCCAAGGGCTTCGACTGCCCATCGGACTTCGCCTTTGCCTTCCCACCATTGCAGAGCTTCATTCAGCCTTTCTTAGCATCGGCAACCGCATTCTGGTCAGCCAACAACATTGACGACCCAGAGTCCAGTGTCGCAGCAGCGCGCCTTAGAAAAGCCCTCGCCGAGTGCCACCGCATTTGCATCAATGCCCCTGCAGGGCCAGAACCAAGCAGCAGCTCGAGCGCTCAAACCGGGACAGACACTCAAGTGGGTGCCCTGACAATTTCGCCTTTCAGCCCGCCAGTATCAAGAGCGAATGGAGGCCAAGTCGACTAAAGCGGTCCGATCTGAGCTGCAGCTCCTCAGCCAGGCCTTTTTCGATGACACCCCCGAGGTGCCCGTCGAACACCATTCGCTCTCAGCAGGCTGGCTCGTGCGCATCCAGACCGTGTTCCGCAATGCCCTGGCACTCTGCCAGGCAGCACACTTGTCAAATCTCAAAGCGTTTGACAAAAAGATTGCTGACCTCTGCCTTACGCAGCCCGAGGTTCTACGGACGGTCAACACACAGGAGCTGACCTCCTGAATCAGCAGTGGACATTGGATGATGCCCTGTACGAAATCACAAACATGCGCAACGACATGCACGGCCTTTTGCAGCTCCGCCCCACCCAAGGCCGCCACGCCGCGAGACACAACCCGCAAGCGGGACAGACCTTCCCGAGAGGCATCTTGCCCTCGAAAGAAGGCAAGGGCAAGTGGGCAAGTCCAAGGGGCCACGAAGAGCCCCAAGCCCAAAGCAGAGTGGCGCACTACCTTCAAAGGTTGTGACATTTGCAAGCGCTACCAGACAGGCCTTTGCACGTCGGACAACTGCCGATTCGCCCATGTCTGCGCCATCCTGTTCTGCCAGCTCAAGCACCCGGCCAAGGATCGCAGGAGCCGGCACGGGATTGGGCCGCAGCACCCCCGCCGGCCTTGCCTTTCCAGCATTGCAAAGCAACCGCACCACCCTCGCCAGAGCCACAACTTCTTTCCATGCAGGATCCAGCAAACAGCTTGCCTGCGCCTGCGCCAGGCTCCTTCTCATGATCTCTTCGCAGGCAGGTCTCACCCAGTCACTTCGGCAGCCGTGGAGCTCGGCCTTGATTGCTTTGAACCTTTCGACCTTGACTGCAACTCGGAACACAACATTCTCGAAGACGCCGCCTTCGAAGCCCTGCTTAAGCTGTGTTGGTCCGGGGCCGTAGCCTGAAATAATGCGGGGCCGCCTTGTAAAGAATGCTCTTGCCCGGGCGGCCCTAAAGCCTTGCGCACGCCTCAGCACATGCAAGGTGTGCCAGGCCTTTCGCCTTCTCAGCTGAAAAAACTGGCAGACAGCAAAGCCATACATGAAAGAGGTCGCCTCCTTTTCACAGCTGTTGTCTCCAAAGGCGGTCTTGCCATTTGGGAGCACCTCGTCCATGTCCTGGTTGGAAGCAGCCAACTTCCACATGCTCCGTGAGCACCAGTGCACACTGGTATGGGTTGACGCCTGCCAGCATGGCAAGACTTTCACAAAGTCGTGGGCTTTCGGCAGCAATAGCTCAACGCATCACTGCCCTGACGGTGCGCTACAACCATACCTTCAAGCATCCTAGCATTGCTGGGGTCTGTGAGAACGGTGTGTACCTTGGCTCGCTTACAGCAGAGTACCCGCCTTCACTTGCACGCCAACTGGCCGCAGTGGGAACTGGGCGAATCGCCGAAGAACAGTTAAGCAGGCGCTGCCTTTGCCAGCCTCCGTTCCAAGGCCGCCACGCCTCTCGCCACACAGACATCCTGAGTGCGACGGAGCAGGCCTCCATTCATCGGCATGACTGGTCACGGCCACGGCCATCGCACCCGCTGCAGGCCCTCGCAACCGTGGTTGCAGTGGCTGCGCAGCAATAACATGGTCTCGCGCATTGTTTCGCACGTCATGCACAGCCTTCCAGAATGTCCGCTCTCCAGTACAGAAAGTTTGGAGGCGGTCAGAATTGCTTACACTGCTCAGGCCAGCCATTCCGACTGCATCTGCTTCGCGCCATTGCACAATCATGGGACGTGCCCTTGTTGCAGTTTCTGCAAGAAGGAGTCGACAGGTGCCGTCAGTGCCTCGAAGTATGCAGTGGCCAGAGAAGCCACCAGACGCCTCGGACAAGCCTGAGCTCGAGGTCTGCGAAGGCAACTGGAAGACAGCCGAGCAAGAGCGCAGTCGTGCAAAGCCTTCTCGACAAAGAAATTTTCCGACAATTGGGTAGTTGCCACCAGCCTCACACTTGCAGAGGCCAAAAAGCAGTGGCCTTTGGGTGTTGGTTTTCGCAGAAGGCAAAGAACCACGCCTTGTGCTGGATAGCGCAGTGTGCCATGTCAACACGCGATGCTATCTGCCGGAACGCCTCAGCCTTCCAATGGCATCGGACCTGGCCCTGTCTACCCAGCCAGAAGACACGCCAGGAGCCTTCATAGGCGCCAGCTTAGACTTCAAAGCCGCGCACAAGCAAGTGCAGGTGCGCCGCAAGGAGCATGGCCTTCTGCTGTTCGCCTTTCAAAACAAGCTCTACCACTATAGAGTCTGTCACTTTGGAGGCCGGTTCTCAGCTTACTGGTGGCAACGCACTGGCGCCTTCTTGCTGCGACAGATACATGGGCTGTTAGCAGGGAAACCGCACAAAGCCTTCCTTTTTGTTGACAACCTCCTGTGCGCACTTATCCGCGAAAGTGATCAGGAAATGTTCGCACTGGTGGTGCTCTTCTTCTGTGCCATCGCAGCTCCAATGTGCTGGAAAAAAGCGCGGTTCCTGGATCGCCTTGTGTGGTGTGGTTGGGATATCAACTTCTCCCATGATTCCATACAGCTCATGTCAGGCAAGCTGGCCAAATTATCAGGTTTAGTCGAAGCACTGCTTTCAAAAAAGCGAGTGCTTAGAAAACCATTGAGCAGTGCATGTGCCTGCTCATCTGGGCAACCAGCATCGCGCTGCATCATGGCTCGCGCCTTTGTATGCAGACCTTAAGTTCAATGCACTCCATACCACCTCAGACGTGGTCAGCATTTCGAGCCTGCTTGAGTCGTGACCTCAAAACCCGACATAGCCTGCCGGGCCTTTGGATCTCAGAAGTCGAGGTCAATGGCCAGCCCGTGCATTGCGTGCAGATGTGACGCCCATCCCCAGCACCAGCAAAGCCCACGTGGGTTCGGATCTCAGACCCGTCAAACCCATGTACTAGCCACTCCAAGTTTTTAGCCGCACTCTCTGGCCTGGCTCGGATCATGCTTCCAGCGCTCGCCCGTCCAACCAATTGGAGGATGGGCCGTGACCTCCACTCAGGTGGTTTGGTTTGCAGAAACATGGAACATGAGCGAGGTTAGATCCGCGTGGCCTTGCCTTACCAAGCTTGCCCAGCGCTACATTGCTTGCTTTGAGACCCTGGCTCAGTTAGCGCTGCTGCAGGCCACGCACTTACACATCGGAGGAAGCCACTGCGCCTTCAGCTTGCCTTCAGGCACGGACAACTCGGCCACCGAAGCAGGCATCAACAAGCTGTTCAGCACTTCTTGGCCTTTGCAGTTGCTTCTTCAGCTTGTGGCAACATGGGCTCACGCGCGCAACGTGCACTTGCAGCCCACGTGCCCGGACGTCTCAACGACTGGGCAGACGACCTCAGCCGAGGACGCCTTCACCGTTTCTGCAGACCGCGTGCGCTTCAGCCCTCGCAGCCTGGAAGGGGGCTCACTCTGTGCCCCATCGATGCGCCTTGGCGGCCAGAACGCCTGGCTGCCGCATCAAAGAGTTTGTCACCAAACTCAGCGCGCTAAAAGAGCGTGTTCGAGCAGGCCACCATGCCTCAAACAGTTTCCACATTCGCCCTGTCAGGCGCAACCCCGCTCTGAAGGGGGGGTTTGGTCAGCTACTCAGCTGGCTCAGCTCTTTCCGGGTTTGCTTGGAAACAGCGCCTTTTGGATTTGTGGGGTTCTTTGATGAGAGGGTCGTTTGAGTTCAAGCTAGGAGCAGTGCAACAGGCCTTAACGCTTAGGGTTTTCTTTTCCCTTGTGTTTAGGGCCTGTTGTGAACAAGGCTGGCTCGCACTCCCTCGTCGCACACAGCGTGGGCACGCTTGCCGGGGGGACAATGCTTCCTTCTGCTTCAGGTGCACCGCGTGCCCTGGAGGCAGTGTCAAGCAACCTATGAGAAAAGAGTGCGCGCCTTTTGGATCTGCGTGGTTCTTTGATGAGAGGGTTGTTTGAGTTCAAGCTAGGAGCAGTGCAACAGGCCTTAACGTACTTGAAAGTTGCGATTTTCCAGCCGGAGCTGCAGGAGCACGCTCCGCGTACTACGTTTGTACTTAAAAGCTGCGATTTTCAAGCCGGAGCTGCCGCGGACCTCAAGGAGGAATCGAACCCGCGACCGCAGGATTGCGAAAGCAGGCGCGCAAACCACGAGACAACTTCCAAAGGCCGTTTCGCGAGCAACAAATCGCACGGCGCCACAGCGAGAGCGTTTCGACACGCACGATCTCCGCAGAGGGTTCGCCAAGACAGCGGGTCGCGCGGACACCGCAAAAAAACACGCAAACCCTGATGCGCAAATACATGACCCAGCAGCCGCTGGCTGAACCTGCCACTCGCTTATGCGTCGCCAGGCCGCACACATGCGGTCGCTGCAGTAGAAAATAAGAAGAGTGGACGGCAAAGCCTCACCCTTTCTTTTTTTCTTTTTCCCGAAAGCATTTCGAAGGGTTCTTCCGTGCGGAGCTCTTGGTCAACTTGCGCAGAGTAGCTTGCACAGAGTCACCAGCATGGAGATATCAGGAGCTTTTGGTCAACTTGCGCAGAGTAGCTTGCACAGAGTCACCAGCATGGAGATACCAGCTTGGATATACTTGCGCAGAACTGCTCGCTTGCCCAAGCACCCGTTTGGCTGCCTGCCGAGGTTGCCCCGGCCCTTTCTTTCGCCCGCCTCGCGCCCCTCATCCGAGGCATTGCGACTCGTTTTGTTGACTTCCGGCGGCTGGCCTTGTGCAAGAGAAGCGGCAAACGTGTTCGACACTGCTATGCAACAACTCCAGTATACAGTGGCGGTGGCACAGACGCGCCAGCAGCCATGCTGTTCTTAGGCCTGTTTCTGAAGTGGCCATTCTGACTTTGATCCTGCCTCTCTCGCGCTGCTACGCTATGCCCTTTTTTATGCGCCCGCTTAGCTGCTTGGCGCGGTCCGCAGGCCCGGCCCTTGCTTCAGGCAGCTGGCCGCAAAACGCTGCATTCAAAGCGCCTGCATGCACCGGCGACACACGGGCCCGGCTGAGCGAGCATAGCTTCGACACGAGTAGATTCGGTGTCGTGGCAATTGTTTTTTAGCGCGGCGCAGAGCCAACCTGGCAAGTCTTGAGGCGCAGCGGGCTCGGCGTCTTTGTTGAGGTTGTTTTTGTTGTTCAAAATGACGGGCCTAGTGGGTAGAAACAGAAGGGCCAATGGCGCACGGTGCTTGCGATGGCGGTTTGGTGGCCTTGGCTTTTCTGCAGATGTTGGAGCTGGCTGCGTGTTGTTGCGTATCAATGACAACCATTTGTGGAGCATTCGGTCGCAGTGTGGTGCGCGTCATGCAAGGATCCAAGTCAGGAGGCTAGACTCTTGCTTTTTAGGTTTTATTGGCCGTTGTTGCCCCTGGCGTGCAGAGTGATTCTTAGGGTCCTGGGAGTATTTTGTTGTTCAGGGGGTGACTGTTTAGGGGGTGATGTAGGAGAGCTTTTCAATGTCACGGTGAGTTTGTGATTGATGCCCGCAGTTGAACCCGAGTCTGCGCATACAGTGCGTGCTCCATGATTGCAATGATTGCAATTATTACAGTTTTCAATGGGCCCTTTGAGGAATGCTTGAGTCGCGCAAGTATGCGCAAGTAATGTTGTTGGAACATGTTATTTGAACCCTATGAGTTGGATCTACATTGGAGGGCACATGCTTTAGTGTTAAAATGTAGAGGTATAAACATGAAAGGCACAAACTTAGCTTTTCGAAGTTCGATGGCTCCAACTGCCGCCCCAACTGCTCGTGCGCTGGCGGTCCTGGTCTCAAAGCCCGATAGTGTGTGAGTCAATGAGTCAATGCCCCTGGTGCAAAGTAAGGCAAAGGTAAGGGTGCTCTCAAGCCATGGCACCGCACGGGCTGTCCGGCTCAGGGGTCGGCGGCCATCAGCGGCTTCAAGACCAATGTGCCTAGCGGAGGCTGGACACGTTTTTGGTTGCCGAGTGCGAGTCGACAAGACTGCTTGGCTTGGAGTTTTAGTTACCTGTGCGCGTGGGGCAGCGTTTGGCTCATTTAGGCTCACAAGGGGCGCAAATCTTTGTGTGTGAGATTGCGCGGATTCACGGGTTCAAGTTTGACACGAACTAGCAGGATTGCTTGAGCTCCATGCAGCAGCACTTACTTTGGTTAAGTCTTTGCACCCATGGCGAAAGACAAGATTGCGAAGCCAAAACTGAAGGCCAAGGCTTCGCCGACCCTGAAGCCAAAGGCGTCGCCGAAATTGGCGCCAAAGGCGTCGCCAAAATTGGCGCCAAAGGCGTCGCCAAAATTGGCGCCAAAGCCGTCGCCGAAGCTGGCACCGAAGACGCCAGCCAGCGCAAAGAAGCGCAAATCACAGGAGGACGAGGATCAGAAGAAGCCCAAAAAGGCAAAGAAGCAAGAGGCCACATCGAATGAAACGCTTGCAGTTTGCAAAGTAGCTGATATCAAAGAAATATCAGAGGCGAGTGCAAAGGCATTGCTGACCAAGAGCATCACCACGCCCTTCGGCCAACAAGTAGACTAAGTAGTCGCTTTTGGGGCAGAGAGCTCCCTTTCTGAGGGCCATTTGCAGTCTTGTCTCTCGGTTGCAGCCGGGTTCGATGGGCCGAGGCTGTTCGAGATTCAGCAGAAGGCCTTTCAGCCATGCTTCAAGGGCCAGGACGTGGTGGGTCGGGCCAAGACAGGCTGCGGCAAGACCTTGGCCTTCGTCTTGCCAGTGGTGGAGCGAATCCGTGCCAAGGGCTTTGCCAAACAGTCCCGGAAGAAGGCCTGGACTCTCGGTTCGAGACTTGTCCAGCAACTGTGTCAAGCGCATGTCTTGGTTTGCCACCTCGCTTCATTTTGTTTGCCGTTCGGCCATGGCGCCGAAGTCCTTGAGAGGCGCCCCTGTGCGTGACCATCGCACCGACACGGGAGCTGGCGAAGCAGATTTTCAACGACTTTGAGTTGTTGGGTGCGGCCGGAGGGCTGGCGGTGAAGTGCTTCTATGGAGGCTTGGGGCGCCAAACTCATGTGCAGTGTCCATAGCCTTGCTTACGCTTTTGGCGGGCAACGTGTTTGTCTGTTTCAAGGCTCAGATGGCTGCGGCTCTTGGCTTTTGGCCTTCCACCATGAATCCACCCAACGCGCTGCGAAACCGAATCCACATCAACCTTAAGCCAAACAGAGCCCCACCCCAAACCCTAAACCAATTCGAAACCTATCCTGAACCAAACTCACAAGAAGCCAACTCTAACCCAATCCCTAAACCAGCCTTCACGCTCACCAAAGCCAACCTTACACTTCCAGCCATGAACCATCTCTTAAACAACCTCAACCGACCCCACACTGCGCAGCTATATCGTGATCGAAGAGCTGATGAGAATGACAAGCATGAGGCTCAGGTCAGCAAGCAAAGACCCATGCCAAACCAGCCTTTAAACAGTCCTACACGTTGCCCACCCCCAGCATAAACGTAACCCTTAAACCAAGCTGCGTCACACCAAACCCATCCCTGAGCTGATCTTAAAAACAAAGCCCAGTCTGAATCCAACTTCAACGGAACCCTAAACACTGCAAAACCTATGCTGGAGTTTCTGGTAGGGTTGCTGGACAATGCAGTGAATTTTGCTCCCAAACCGTTGGTGATGCTGGCGGTGTTGATGTTGCCAGTGCGCTTAGCGGGACACTGTGACTCATTCCTCAAACATTTTTTGAGAGTCTGTTGTTTGAGATTTGAGCCCATGCTTTTTGTTTGTGTGGCAATTGCACCAAAACAGCTGCTTTCCAGAGCTCGGACAGCTAGGGTGAGCAGGGCTCGCCGCATAAAGGCTTTGTCGCTTGCTGGTGTCTCTCTCAAAATTGCCGGCCATACTTGGCTGGTGTCACCTTGGCTTTATATTGTGATAATTTGAAGGTGTTTTCGCTTCTGAGCCAAGTTCTGAGGGTGGCTGCGCTCCATCTGGCTTCTTTTGGCTTTGGTAGGCCTGGAACCGGGGACTTGAAGTCGGATTTATGGAGGCCCTTTGCCCACTAAGAGGGTGGCCCTGTTCCCCTTGCGTGACGCAGGCGCTTGGCATGCAGCAAGGATTGCGGTAATAACAGATCTTTCCGGTCGGGACTCTGAGAACTGGAGAATTTGCAAGGCGAGCTGAATCGCATACTCGAACCATGTGTTGTCACTGCTTCTTCTGCCAACTTTGTCGGAAGAAAAAGCTGTTGCACGTGTTGAGAAAGGATTTTCCTAACCAAAAACATGTCACAATGTCCAAAGGAAGTCAATTAGGGGCCCTGCCAATCAAAGCCCCTTGGAGGCACTCCGTTTGGACCTCAGTGCGATGACCTGCGAGCTGGCATCCACATCCTGGTGGGCACCCCTGGCCGGCTACTGGACCACGTGCGGCGCCAGACTGCAGACCTCTCTGCTTGCAAGACGCTGGTTTTAGACGAGGCGGACGAGATGCTGTCCATGGGCTTCCAAGAGGATTTGCGGGGAGAGCACTTGTTGGGGGAAGGCCATGTGCAGTTTTGCCATACATGCATAGGCAAAGCATGGGCACAAAGAGGGAGGGTAATGTGGTGTTGCGGACCGTGTTGAGAGGACATCGAGGCCATTCTGGATGCACTGCCAACGTCTGATTGCCAGAAGCTTCTTTTCTCCGCAACGCTGCCAAAGTGGGTCAATGCCATTGTGGAGAAGCATTTGTCATCACCTGTGTGGATCGACGTGGCTCAGGATCCGGATGGCAATAAGACCAACAGTTTGATCACACATCAATGTGTGTCATGCCCTCCGTCAGCACGGGGGGACTGCATTGGAGACCTGTGCAAAATCCATGCTGGTGCATATGGCAAAACCATGGTGTTTGTGAGCACCAAGAGGGATTGCGACGAGCTAGCTGCCAACGAGAAGCTGCAAGCAATCGGTGCTGGAGTGCTTCATGGTGACATTCCTCAGCATACCCGTGAAAAGACCATGGATGGCTTCCGAGCGGGCCGCATCCGCTGCCTGGTCGCAACCGATGTGGCAGCTCGTGGGATCGATGTGCCGGCTGTGGACTTGGTGGTTCAGACACGCCCCCCTCAAGATTTGGAGTCTTACGTCCATAGATCCGGACGCACCGGCCGTGCAGGAAGAAAAGGCACTTCTGTGTGCTTCTATTCCAGGTCCGAGGAGTACTTGATTCGGCTCATTGAGCACAAGAAGGGTATCAAGATGCAGCGAGTCGGTCCTCCGCAGGCCAGGGATGTCGTCGGGGCAGCCGCTGACGATGCCGTCAGACAGATCGACAACGTGCACCAGGCGAGTGTCGAAGCATTTGCCGAGAAGGCGCGCGAGCTCATCGAGGAGCGCGGGGCAGAGGTTGCCTTAGCAGCGACCATGGCAGCTCTCACGGGCCACTTCCGGGAGCTCAAAGGCCGGTCGCTGCTCTCATCCTACGAAGGCCAGACGGCCATGATCCTGAAGTCTGAACGGCTCATAGAGACTGCCTCGAAGGGCTGGTACTTGCTGCGGCAGATGCTCTCCCAAGAGATCGCAGATGCTCTCAGGGGCTGCAAGCGCTGCAAGGATGAGTACCAGTGCATCTTCGACGCTCCTGACGAGCTGGTGCCCAAGATCTTGAAGATAGAGCTGTGGAAGGGCAACAGCATCGCAGTTGCCAAAGAACTGCCTGAGCTAGAAGAGGAGACTGACATCCAAGAGGCCACCCAGAAGCACTGGGAGAGCAAGCAGCGCTTCTGGGAGAAGCGAAAAGGAGGAGGCAAGGGGGACAAGGGCGACAAAGGAAAGGGGCGTGGCAAGGGCCCAGGACGAGGCAAAGGGGAAGGGCGAGGCAAGGGTCGCGGACGGGGTTGGTGAAGTGACACCCCTGCCTTTTTTTGCATAGCATCCCTGGGTGGGCTCACGCCGATCCACAGTAAGCCGCGTGAGCTAGCTGTTTAACAGCATGCAGCTCCTGCGCAAAACGCAGAAGAAGCAACTCCAGCTGAGAAAAGGCCTTGCTTACATGCACTTTGCATTCCTTGGGTGCGGAGTGCGGACCTTAGTTGCTGTTTGTAGTTGCTGTTTGCAGGGGGAGGGGGGAATCGGGAAGCATTCGGTTCGTCAACCAAAGGCTGCAAACACAGAGAGACCAGCAGCAAATCAAGCGGGCGGTTGCTGCAAGATTCCCAGGCGCAAAGCTTAGCCCGCTGTCCAGCCGGCCATACACAAATGGGAGTGTGCCGATGGCCCTGCAGGCCTTGGCTTTGGCTTTGGCTTAGAAACGGCACGGAGCGATAAAAATACGGAATTACGTGGACTGGACTTCTCTCAAGTTGGGCAAAAGATAGAACATGCCAGAAGGCGGAAGAAGCAGGCAAAGCGCAGTGCTATCAGTCTTTGGTGGTTGGGTACGGCATCGGTGTGTTTACATTCCGTGTTGGCAGATTTAGCCGATGAGAGGTTGGTGCCGTGATTGGCATGATGGTACAGCTGGAAAACCAAAGCTGGACAGCTCCCGGTTTGATGTGCTCAACGGGCCCCAACAGTTCGCCGAACATGCATGTACCACAAATCGGCAAGCCTCAATGGCTGCTTTCCAACCTGACCCCTTGTAGGGGCCGAGGCGCAACCAATCATGCTTGTGTTTGGGGGGCCATCACTGCTGCACAGGACAGCGACGATGACATGCTTGATCCGAGAACTCCTGGCCGTCCTTCCACCGATCCGGAGGACGCAGAAGCCTTGATGAGTCAAATTTGGTCGAACAGAAATTGTCAGGCGTACTGGGTACCGTATGGGCAACGCGCCATTTCCGTTTTTCTCTCTTTCTTTCTGGTTTTCCTTCTTTACTTCCTTTTTATTTCAGTGGTTGGCTGGTTGGGGAGGTCAAACTTTGCTTTGGTTTGGTACGACCGGTTTTGCTCAAGGCTCTGCTCAAGCTTCATGACGCCAATTGCCAGCAACAGGCTTGTAGCGCTGAATGTATCATATTACTCCAAACAAGCATTCTTGAACTTTTTGGCATTCGCGCAAGTGTTCCATGCGAGGCAGTTAATCGAACCTAAGCTTGGCTCCACTTTTCATTTTTGGCGCACAGTGCAGGACAGGGGCTTTGGGCCATCAACAGTTCCTCGCTCGCGGTGCTGGCTTGCTTGGTGCCTGCCAGCACGCAAGCTCGGCGCTGGCGCTTCATTGCATGCTCTTTTGGCATGCGCAGTGCGTCACCAGTCCATGACAGGAGTGCTTGTGCCAACTTTCGCTTGCCATGGCTTGGGCTCAGGATATGGCAGTTCTGAAGTTGTTCCTGTTCATCGAAAACTGTTGCTGGGGCATGTTTTCCGCACCACGGCTCAGCCACATCGGATTCCCAGTTGCCCAGATTTGAGCTACACACCTTACCGGGGTTTCATGGCGGTGTCCTTGTCCTCGGACACGCTGAAGTGGCACTGTCCACCCTGGGGCGGCATCGTCCACGGGCCTTCCTATGACCGCAAGGCCAGGGTCGCGCCACGACGCCCCGGATTCCGGATATCGCCTGGCAGCTGAGGCGGTGACCCCTGGCATCGTCCACCTCGGCTTGAACGACTTGCACAGGGGCTTTCAGGCGCACTTCATTGACGAGATCCTCTCCTCCGGGCAGGCAAGTGATTCCAGTGATGTGCATAGTCTGGAAAGAAGAGAGCCGGATTTTTTCCATCGGCCTTCTCTAGGCTGCCTGCCTTTCCTGGGGCATTTGTGGTGTCAGCCTTGTACAAGATCCTCGCCTGCGGCATGTGAGCCTCGGCTTGGTGGGGTTTAGATTGGTGGCGGAGCCAAGAATACAGTGGGTGCAGTGCGCACCATTGAGCTTGCCTTTTCATCTTGGCACCTCTCTCCACCTTAAGCTAAGGACGCGGAAGCAGGATGGCATGTATGTCCTCGGTACACGTGAGGAGGAGCCAGCTCCAAATCAATGTTCATTGAGACAAGGCCGCCCAAACAATTTGTGGCAATTCGATGCAGTGCACCGGAATCTGGTTTCTAGGAGCCCATGGTCCGAATTATCGGGGCCTATTGCGAGCACCTCTTTGCACCCGACCAGCATGCGTCAATCCTTGACCGGCAGCTCGGCTGGCAGCCCAAGGTGAGGTTTCTGAGGGCTCGATGGCACAGACGTCCCTCTCCGCGAGGTTGTGCAGCCCGAGCACGAAGATCGTCAGCGTCGATGACACCATCCACGTGTTGTCGCACGGCGTGCTGGACGAGTCTTGCGAGGAGGTCCAGGCAGATCTGGCAGCCATGTCTGCTGGACCTTTGGCAGATGGGCGGCGCTCGTGTCTGGTGGGGCATCGGAGAGTTCTGTTCTGATGGCCAAGTCGAAAAGGGGGTGTCACCAGTGAAAGGAGAGGGTGAAAGTGAGTGAAACACATTTGCAAGCGCATGCGGAGCGCTTTGCAGACAAGAGTTTAGGCACCGACCCTTTGTTTTGATTGTGTTTAGGCATCGGTGGGCGTCAATGACGCCTTGCGTTCCTAGAGGCAACTGATTTGGACTGTTTACATCGCGGACATGTTTCTTGGGTTTAGCATATGACATGTTCCATGTCCGTTTGTCCCCCAAAAGTGCATTGTTGCGCATCCGAAGCATTGCAATCCCCAGGAGACTAGGCCAGGTTTAACGGCCCCCAAACTTCCATGTTTTCTGCAAGATTTGAATCAAGCGGCAGGATGTGTATGTCGGCAATCGCTCAGGGGAAGATATTTATTTCCCTTTCGCCTCCTATGGCGAGGAAGGCCCAAACCAAGGTCGAACAGCTGGAACTCAGGATCTTTGGAGCCTGAGCCCTCACAGTAATTCTTTTGTGCCCCTGGGTACGCAAACATGTGCCCCTTACATATACCTATGCCCCACATAAATAAAGATGTGCACACTCACACGCACGCACGCACGCAGATACACACACGAATATATATATATATACACATTTACATACATATATGTAATGTAATGTAATGTCATGTAATGTAATGCAATGTAACGTAATGTAATGTAATAATGTAATATAATGTAATGTAATGTAATGTAATGTAATGTATGTATGTATGTATGTATGTATGTATGTATGTAATGTATGTATGTAAATGTAATGTAATGTAATGTAATGTAATGTAATGTAATGTAATGTAATGTAATGTAATGTAATGTAATGTACTGTATGTATTAATGTAATGTATTAATGTAATGTATGTATGTATGTATGTATGTATGTATGTATGTATGTATGTAATGTATGTATGTATGTATGTATGTATGTATGTATGTATGTATGTATGTATGTATGTATGTAATGTATGTATGTATGTATGTATGTATGTATGTATGTATGTATGTATGTATGTATGTATGTATGTATGTATGTATGTATGTAATGTATGTATGTATGTATGTATGTATGTATGTATGTATGTATGTATGTATGTATGTATGTATGTATGTATGTATGTATGTATGTATGTATGTATGTATGTATGTATGTATGTATGTATGTATGTATGTATGTATGTATGTATGTATGTATGTATGTATGTATGTATGTATGTATGTATGTATGTATGTATGTATGTATGTATGTATGTATGTATGTATGTATGTATGTATGTATGTATGTATGTATGTATGTATGTATGTATGTATGTATGTATGTATGTATGTATGTAATGTATGTATGTATGTATGTATGTATGTATGTATGTATGTATGTATGTATGTATGTATGTATGTATGTATGTATGTATGTATGTATGTATGTATGTATGTATGTATGTATGTATGTATGTATGTATGTATGTATGTATGTATGTATGTATGTATGTATGTATGTATGTATGTATGTATGTATGTATGTATGTATGTATGTATGTATGTATGTATGTATGTATGTATGTATGTATGTATGTATGTATGTATGTATGTATGTATGTATGTATGTATGTATGTATGTATGTATGTATGTATGTATGTATGTATGTATGTATGTATGTATGTATGTATGTATGTATGTATGTATGTATGTATGTATGTATGTATGTATGTATGTATGTATGTATGTATGTATGTATGTATGGTAATGTAATGTAATGTATGTATGTATGTATGTATGTATGTATGTATGTATGTATGTATGTATGTATGTATGTATGTATGTATGTATGTATGTATGTATGTATGTATGTATGTATGTATGTATGTATGTATGTATGTATGTATGTATGTATGTATGTATGTATGTATGTATGTATGTATGTATGTATGTATGTATGTATGTATGTATGTATGTATGTATGTATGTATGTATGTATGTATGTAATGTATGTAATGTATGTAACTTATGTAATGTATGTAATGTATGTATGTATGTATGTATGTATGTGTGTGTATGTATGTATGTAGGAAGGTATGTATGTATGTATGTATGTGTGTATGTATGTATGTAATGTAATGTAATGTAATGTAATGTAATGTAATGTAATTATGTATGTATGTAATTTATGTATGTATGTATGTATGTATGTATGTATGTATGTATGTATGTAATGTATGTATGTATGTATGTATGTAGCGTTTGTAACGTATGTAATGTATGTAATGTATGTACTGTATGTAATGTATGTAATGTATGTAGTGTATGTAATGTATGTAATGTATGTAATGTATGTAATGTATGTAATGTATGTAATGTATGTAATGTATGCATGTTATGTTATGTCATGTTATGTTATACTACGTATGTTATGTTATGTTATGTTATGTTATGTATGTATGTTATGAAATGTATGTATGTTATGTTATGTTATGTTCTGTAATATAATGTCATGTTATCTATGTTTAGAATGTTTGTATGTATGTAATGTATGTATGTAATGTAATGTAATGTAATGTAATGTTATGTAATGTAATGTAATGCATGTATGTATGTATGTATGTAATGTATGTATGTATGTAATGTAATGTAATGTAATGTAATGTAATGTAATGTAAGGTAGGTAAGGTAAGGTAATGTAATTAATGTGTGTATGCATGTATGTATGTAATGTAGTGTATGTATGTATGTAATGTATGTATGTCTGTATGTAATGTAATGTAATTTAATGTAATGTAATGTATTTGTGGTGTAATGTAATGTATGTAATGTAATGTAATGTAATATAATGTAATATAAGGTAAGGTAAGGTAATGTAATTAATGTATGTATGTATGTATGCATGTATGCAATGCAATGTATGTATGTATGTAATGTATGTATGTATGTATGTAATGTATGCAATGTAATGTAATGTAATGTAGTGTGGTGTAATGTAATGTAATGTAATGTAATGTATTGTAATGCATTTAATGTATGTATGTATGTATCTATGTAATGTATGAATGTAATGTAATGTAATGCAATGCAGTGCAATGCAATGGAATGGAATGTAATGTAATGTAATGTAATGTATGTATGTAATGTAGTGCAATGTAATGTAATGTAATGTAATGCAGTGTGCTGTAATGTAATGTAATGTAATGTACTGTATGTATGCATGTATTTATGTATGTATGTTTTTAATGTATGTATGTAATGTATGTATGTATGTATGTATGTATGTACGTAATGTATGTGTGTATGTATGTATGTATGTATGTATGTGTGTATGTATGTATGTATGTAATGTATGTATGTATGTATGTATGTATGTATGTATGTATGTATGTATGTATGTATGTATGTATGTAATGTATGTAATGTATGTATGTATGCATGTATTCATTCATGTATGCATGTATGTAATGTATGTATGTATGTATGCATGTATGCATGTATGTATGTATGTATGTATGTATGTATGTCATGTATGTAATGTATGTATGTAATGTATGTCATGTATGTATGTATGTATGTATGTAATGCAATGTCATGTAATGTAATGTAATGTACTGTACTGTACTGTACCGTATGTATGTAATGTATGTATGTATGTATGTATGTATGTATGTATGTATGTATGTATGTATGTAATGTAATGTAGTGTAATGCAATGCAATGCAATGTAATGTAATGTTTCGTAATGTAATGTAATGTAATGTAATGTAATGTAATGTATGTAATGTATGTATGTATGTATGGAATGTATGTATGTATGTATGTATGTATGTATGTATGTATGTATGTATGTCATGTATGTATGTATGTATGTTATGTATGTATGTATTAATGTAATGTAATGTAATGTAATGTAATGTAATGTATGTATGTAATGTAGTGTAATGTAATGTAATTTAATGTAATGTAAGGTAGGTATGCATGTATGTATGTATGTATGGATGGATGGATGTATGTAATGTATGTAATGTCTGTAATGTATGTAATGTATGTAATGTATGTAATGTGTGTAATGTATGTATGTGTGCCTGTATGTCTGTATGTCTGTACGTATGTATGTATGTAATGTATGTAATGTAATGTAATGTAATGTAATGTCTGTAATGTATGTAATGTATGTAATGTATGTAGTGTATGTAATGTATGCAATGTATGTAATGTGTGTAATGTATGTATGTATGTATGTCTGTATGTCTGTATGTCTATACGTATGTATGTATGTAATGTCTGTAATGTAATGTAATGTAATGTAATGTAATGTTTGTAATGTATGTAATGTATGTAGTGTATGTATTGCATGTATGTCTGCATGAAGTGTATGTATGTATGTATGTATGTATGTAATGTATGTATGTATGTATGTAATGTAATGTAATGTAATGTAATGTAATGTAATGTAATGTAATGTAATGTAATGTAATGTAATGTAATGTATATGTAATGTGTATGTAATGTAAATGTAATCTAATGTAATGTAATGTAATGTAATGCAGTGTATTGTAATGCAATGGAATGCAATGTAATGTATGTGTGTAATGTAATGTAATGTAATGTAATGTAATGCAATGCAATGCAATGCAACGCAATGCAATGTAATGTACTGTAGTGTAATGTAATGTAATGGAATGCAATGCAATGCAATGTAATGCAATGTAATGTAGTGTAACGTAGTGCAATGTAATGCATTGCAATGCAATGCAATGTAATGTAATGTAATGTAATGCAATGCAATGCAATGCAATGTAACGTAATGTAATGCAATGAAATGAAATGTAGTGTAATGTAATGCAATGAAATGAAATGTAGTGTAATGTAATGCAATGCAATGCAATGTAATGTAATGTATGTATGTGTGTAATGTAATGTAATGCAATGCAATGCAATGTAATGTAATGCAATGAAATGAAATGTAGTGTAATGTAATGCAATGAAGTGTAATGTAATGCAATGCAATGCAATGTAATGTAATAGTATGTATGTGTGTAATGTAATGTAATGTAATGCAGTGCAATGCAATGCAATGTAATGTAATGCAATGCGGCCCGGCGCCCGACACAACCGTACCAGGCACTTGACCCGGCCGTCCTCGAGTTCCAACCGGACGAGCCCGCCCACCTCCTGCCTGAAGTTGTCCTTGCTAACTTACGGCGTGCTAGAAAGGGTGCAGCTCCAGGACCTTCAGGCCTCACTGCAGAGGTCGCCCGTCTCTTGCTGGACGATGAGGAGGCGTCCGACCGGTTTGTGCAAGTGTTGCAACTTGTCGCCACTGCCCGGATCCCCCGTGAAGCCGCCAGGGCGTTTGGCTTGGGACGCATGGTCGCGCTCCCCAAGCCCAATGGCAGGGTGCGGGGCATTGTTGTTGGCGATTTCACGCGGCGCCTCATCGCCCGCACCCTTGCGCAGCAGAATGCATCAGTGTTTCAGGGCGCGTGCCAGCCATATCAGTTTGCCTTGTCATCCCGAGCCCATTGCAGAGGCCGGCCCGGCCGTCCGGCAAGAGCGAGGAGGCAAAGGCCGTCATGGCTGAGTGCGCCAAGAGAGCGGACCACCGGGCAACCAAGGAACGAGTCACACTGGCCCGGAGCCGCGCAGGCGCTTCCCGTGCCTTGGCGCAAGGACGCGCGCAAAGGATGCCGCTTCCTCGCTCCAGCGCCCTCCAACCTCCACGGCGAGGACAACCAAGCGGCAGCGATCTGACCGCAAAAGCTCTGGGTATGCTCGTTGGCGGCGCGCCAAAGCCAGCGTTGCGCCTGCGTACCGTCCGCCGCGCCGGTTGGGCACTCCGTGGCCAGACAAGGGCGACACCAAGGTGGTGTCGACAGCAAGCTGCTGGCCATTCCAAAGCGGCATCGCCAAGAGGGTCCAGAAGGCGACGACACCGGCAGAAGCGCTCGGAGAAGGGTAGCGGGAGGCGGAGACGCCTCAAGAGAAGCACCCGGAACAAGTCGGAGTAAGCCAAGGCAGGGCAAGTTGGCACAGTGGTGAAGCTGCGGCTGGCAAAAGGGCCTGACTGGGGGTCAGTGGGTCGCTTAGGGATCGCGCAAATGGTTCGCTTAGGGATCGCGCAAATGGGTCGCTCCGGGATCGCGTTTTGAAGAAGGCTTGTCGTGCATGCATGTGTGTTGACATGTATGCCTCGCGATGTATGTTTGTATTAATATGCGCGCATGTGTTTGCATGTATGCGCTTGTCTGTGCTTGTTGGCGTGTGTGTCTCATGACATATGTGGCGGGTATGTCTCATGACATATGCTACTATGTGTGCTGGCGAGTCCATGTATTATGTGGTTGTGTGCATGCGTCTTGACATGTAATTATGCCCTGCGGCGTATGTTCGTAGGCGCGCGTATGTTTGCATGTACCACAGAACAAGTTGATTGGATTTTGCACGCCCTTGCTGGGCTGGTTCAGTTGAGCGGGTGCTCACACCCCGCCCCCAGAACCAGATGAATTTGCACATTAGGTTACAGAGCAGGCTGGGCTGGTTCAGTTGAGCGGGTAATTGATTGGATGTTGCACGCCCTTGCTGGGATGAAGCAGTTCAGCGGGTGTGCTTATCATGCACCCATTTCGTTACAGAGCAGGCTGGGCTGGTTCAGTTATCATCCCCCCCCCCCCCAACCCACCCCGCACCCCGCCCCCCACCCCCAGAAAGAGATGAATTTGCTGGGATGAAGCAGTTCAGCGGTTGTGCTTATCATGCCCCCCCCCAGAACCATGTTATTTTGTAATCCGGTAAAAGAGCAGGCTGGTCTGTGTGTGTGTGTGCTTCCCATGCCCCCCCCTGTTTTCAGACCATTGATCTCCCGCAACATTTGGCTCAAGGCCCCCTTTTGCAGAATCACGACCATCCGAGCGTGAAGACAAAAGAGCCATTGCAGGCCGCTCACAGGATTATCCAAGGGACCAACAACGACCTCAACTACCACAGGGTTCCAGTTCCCTCCGGGGATAGGCACCTGGGGCAGTGGGCCTCAATTCGTGGTAGCGGAGCGGGTTTTCCGCAGAGATCCAAGGGAAGATGTCATCCGATGAAGGCTTCATGGAAGCCTATTCAAGTATGGCCAAAAGGCTATACGGAGGAAACACTAAATTTATCGATGACCGCCAAGCAGCCGCCATCGTACGACGGAAAAGTCAGCTGGTTCAGGTATGAAGAACTCGTGGACGACTGGGTGACCATCACGACGGTGGAAGCACCAAAGAGAGGTGCTTGTAAAGAGCAGACTCACAGGAGATGCATATATGTACAAGGCAGTCCTCCAAAATGACCTTTTGCAAGATCCTGATGAAGGAGTCAACTATTTCAAGAACACGCTGAAGAAGTACTTTTTGAAAGGTGCGACCAACGTGTATCTGTACAGACTCCTCAGTTTCTTCAACCATAGAAGGCAGAACCAAGAGTTCCTCATTTTTATCTCAAAATTCGAAATCCTTCTCACGAGATTGAAGGCAGCATGGATGGACTTGATGCCCGTTTTCACGGCACAGTCCCCATCATTTCGACAGTCCGTACCGGACGCACATGCAAGAACAATTGCTCGACATCAGCAAGCAGCCGGTGTTCGAGCACCGCCTCCAGCCCTGCTCAATGAGGACGATCCTACAGTCCTCAGACAGTATATCCAAGGAATCCGGTAAAAGAGCAGGCTGGTCTGTAGCAGCTGAGCGCGTGTGCTTATCATCCCCCCAAGGCTGGTCTGCAGCAGTTGAGCGGGTGCGCTTATCATGCCCCCCACCCCCCCACCCCCCCCCCAGAACCATGTTATTTTGTAATCCGGTAAAAGAGCAGGCTGTGCTTATCATGCCCCCCCACCCAAGTGAATGTGCTGCCTAAGTGATCCGTGAATGTGATCCTAAGTGAGCGTGTATCCCTCAGTGACCGTGATCCCTAAGTGAACCGTTTGAGCGATCCCTGAGTGACCACTCTGCCCTGACTGGGAGTGCAGCATGGCTTGGCCAGCCGGATCCAAGCCTCCAAGCAAGACTGCCTGGCAGTGGGCTAGCAGGGCGTGCGCAGCTTCACACTGCCAGCCGCGCAAAGCACTGTTGGGGCCGCGCAAGGCCGGCGGCGTGGACTGCTGGCCCATCAGCGTGCAACTCCTCCGAAGCACGGCACGCTGCGCGCAAGCACGGGGCCAATGGGGCCGGCGCAGACAAACGTGCCACAAGGTCTTGGGCAGCGTCAGGGTAATGCAAGTGCAAGACAGGCAAGCAGTCGGCCCACGAGGCCTAATAGGCTGAGGCTGCTGTGCGCTGCGCTGAATGCAGCCCCAGCCCCCCCAAGGACAATGGCAACTGCGTGATGGCGCAGGCTGGGTCGGGAATGCCGTCACGGCCAAGCAAGGTTGCGAGGGCGGACACAATGGCTCCATGCTCGCCTGCATAGGTGTCTGTTGCAGACGGGGGCGACATGCGAAGCAAGTGCTGGCAACGTGGGGAACAACAGAAAAGCAACAACAGCCAAGAGGCTTGGAGGTCCTCAAGTTCCGGCAGACGCCGCAAAAGCGCATCGTGGCTCGTCCGGTGGGCTTGCACAAAAGCATCTGAACCCACAGGCGCACCTAGCACAACCAACCCCTGTGCCTCTGGGGGAAGGGGGGAAGGGAGCCTGCCCCAACCCAGCACGGAAGCCGGGCTGGCCGAGGTTGGGCGGACACCGCCCTGCTGCGTTCCACACACGTCTTTCCTTGAGCTGGATGTGGCAGTGCTCTGCCAAGTGGCGAACCAGCACCTGGAAGGCTGGCCCTGCCCGCTCAGGAGTTGTAAGCGCACACGTGTCATCAAGGAAGGCAGCTATGCGCTCGCCAGCTGGCAGCTCGGCATTGGCTGCTCGCAACGCGGGATGCTGCCCCAGTGCATACAAAGCGGGCATCAGCGGGTCGCCCTGTTCACCGCCTTCGGCCTGGAGCACAAGGTGCGCAACACCATTTGCGTCATGCCACACGTACTCGGACAGCTCCAAGTAAAACATGCGAACAAATGGCAATATGCGGGATGCGCCTGGTTCGATTCAAGAGTCGCCGTCAACAGGTGCACCACACTTTCGGTGCCAAGGAGTGGGCGCTGCCCCCCTACAGCGCACTGCTTGCCGACGCAGGGGAGCCTCCGCCCCTCGCCTCCCGCCTGCCTTGCCGGTGAGGGGCGCACCCCTGTGCGCATCGTGCCCGGAGGCTGTCCGGTTCACCAACAGCCTTCCTTCAAGCCCTCCTGTGCCCGGAGGCATCCCTAATGGGGGGGTTTTGGGACAAGACTTGCTGCACCAAAAAAAGGCGCGCAAAGAACACATGCAATGTATTGTAATGTAATGTAATGTAGTGTCATGTAATGCAATGCAATGCAATGCAATGTAATGTATCATAATGTAATGTAATGTTGTGTAATGTAACGCAGTGCAATGCAATGTAATGTAATGTGATGTAATGCAATGCAATGTGATGTTATGTAGTGTAGTGTAGTGTAATGTAATGCCATGCAATGCAATGTAATGTATGTATGTGTGCGATGTAATGTAATGCAATGCAATGCAAAGCTATGCAATGCAACGCAATGAAATGTAATGTAATGTAATGCAATGCAATGCAATGTAATGTAGTGTAATGTATGCAATGCAATGTAGTGTAATATAATGTATGTATGTAACGTAATGTAATGTAATGTAACGTATGTATGTATGTATGTATGTATGTTATGCTATGTATGTGTGTAAGTAATGTAATGTATGTACGTATGTATGTGTGTAATGTATGTAATGTATGTAATGTATGTAATGTATTTATGTATGTAATGTAATGTATGTATGTATGTATGTATGTATGTATGTATGTATGTATGTATGTATGTATGTATGTAAACATGTAATGTATGTATGTAATGTATGTAATGTATGTATGTCTGCAATGTAATGTAATGCAATGAGGTAATGTAATGTAATGTGATGTAATGCAATGTACTGTACCGTGCTGTACTGTACTGTAACGCATGTATGTATGTAATCAATGTATGTATGTATGTATGTATGTAATGTAATGTAATGTAATGCAATGCAATGTAATGTAATGTATGTATGTACGTTTGTATGTAATGTATGTATGTCCGTATGTAATGTATGTATGTATGTATGTATGTATGTATTAATGTAATGTAAGGTAATGTAATGTAATGTAATGTACGTATGTAATGTATGTAATGTATGTATGTATGTATGTAATGTAATGTAATGTAATGTAATCTAATGTAATGAAATGTAGTGTATGTATGTATGTATGCATGTATGTATGTATGGATGGAGGTATGTAATGTATGTAATGTCTGTAATGTATGTAATGTATGTAATGTATGTAATGTATGTATGCTTGTAATGTATGTCTGTATGTCTGTATGTCTGTATGTCTGTACGTATGTATGTATGTATGTATGTATGTATGTAATGTATGTATGTACTGTATGTAGTGTATGTGTGTATGTATGTATGTAAGTAATGTATGTATGTGTGTATGTATGTATGTATGTATGTATGCTTGTAATGTATGTAATGTATGTATGTATGTAATGTATGTATGTATGTTTGTATGTATGTATGTTTGTATGTATATATGTATGTATGTAATGTAATGTACTGTAATGTAATGTAATGTAATGCAATGTATGTATGTAATGCAACGCAATGTCATGTCATGTAATGGGTGGATGTATGTAGTGTAATGTAACGCAATGCAATGCAATGTAATGTAATGTAATGTAGTGTAGTGTAATGTAGTTTAATGTGTGTTTGTATGTAATGTCATGTCATGTCATGTCATGTAATGTAATTCATGTATGTAATGTAATGTAATGCAATGCAAATGTAATGTAATGTAATGTAGTCTAGTGTAGCGTATGCATGTATGTAATGCAATGTAATGTAATGTAATGTAATGTAAGGTCATGTAAGGTCATGTAATGTAATGTCATGTAATGTAATTCATGTATGTAATGTAGTGTAATGTAGCGTAATGTAGTGTATTGCAATGCAATGCAAATGCAATGTAATGTAATGTGATGTAATGCAATGCAATGCAATGCAATGTAATATGTGTATGTAATGTAATGTAACGCAATGCAATGAAATGTAATGTAATGTTGTGTAATGTAATGTAATGCCATGCAATGAAATGTAATGTAATGTAATGTAATGCAGTGTAATGTAACGCAATGCAATGCAATTCAATGCAATGTAATGTAACGTAATGTATTGCAATGCAATGCAATGTAATGTAATGTAGTGTGGTGTAGTGTCGTGTAGTGTAATGCAATGCAATGCAATGTAATGTAACGTAATGTAATGTAATGTAATGCAATGCACTGCAATGTAATGAAATGTAATGTAGTGTCATGTAGTGTGATGTAATGCAACGCAATGCAATGTAATGTAATGTCATGTAATGTCATGTAGTGCAATGTAATGCAATGCGATGCAATGTAATGCGATGTATGAATGGTAATGTGATGCAATGCAATGCAATGCAAAGTAATGTAATGTAATGTAATGCAACGCAATGCAATGTAATGTATGTATGTACTGTAATGTAAGTATGCATTGTAATGTAATGCAATGCAATGTAATGTAATGTAGTGCAATGCAATGCAATGCAATGTAATGTAATGTAATGTAGTGTAATGTAATGTAATGCAATGCAACGCAATGCAATGTAATGTAATGTAATGTAATACAGCGCAATGCAATGCAATGCAATGTAATGTACTGTAATGTGTGTGTAATGTAATGTAATGTAATGCAATGCATTGCAACGCAATGCAATGTAATGTACTGTAGTGTAATGTAATGGAATGTAATGGAATGCCATGCGATGCAATGTAATGCAATGCAATACAATGTGATGTAATGTATGCATGTATGTAATGCAATGTAATGCAACGCAAAGCAATGTAATGTAATGTGTGTATGTATGTATGTAATGTAACATAATGCAATGCAATGCAATGCAATGCAATGTAATGTAGTGTATTGTAATGTAACGCAATGCAATGCAACGCAATGTATGTATGTAATGTAACGCAATGCAATGCAATGTAATGTAATGTAATGTAGTGTAATGTAATGTAGTGTAATGTAATGCAATGCAAGGTAATGTAATGTATGTATGTGTGTGGTGTAATGTAATGCAATGCAATGTAATGTAATGGAATGCAATGCAATGCAATGTAATGCAATGTAATGTAGTGTAATGTGGTGTAATGTAATGCAACGCAATGCAATGTAACTTAATGTAATGTAATGTAATGTAGGGCAATGCAATGCAATGCAATGTAATGTAATGTATGTATGTATGTATGTAATGCAATGGAATGTAAGGTAGTGTAATGTAACGCAATGCAATGCAATGCGTTGCAATGTAATGTAATGCAATGCAATGCAATGGAATGCAATGTAATGTGTTGTAATGTAATGTAATGCAAATGCAACGCAATGCAATGTATGTTTGTAATGCAATGCAATGCAGTGTAATGTAATGTAGTGTAATGTAATGTAGTGTAATGTAATGCAATGCAAGGTAATGTAATGTATGTATGTGTGTAATGTAATGTAATGTAATGCAATGCACTGCAACGCAATGCAATGCAATGTATGTGTTGTAATGTAATGTAATGTAATGCAATGCAATGCAACGCAATGTAATGTATAATGTAATGTAATGCAATGTAATGTAATGCAATGCAATGCAATGTAATGTAATGTAATGTATGCGTGTAATGTAATGTAATGCAATGCAATGCAACGCAATGCAACGTAATGTGCTGTAGTGTAATGTAATGTAGTGTAATGCAATGCAATGTAATGCAATGTAATGTAGTGTAATGTAGTGTAATGTAATGCAACGCAATGCAATGTACTGTAATGTAATGTAATGCAATGCAACGCAATGTAATGTAATGTAATGCAATGAAATGAAATGTAGTGTAATGTAATGCAATGAAATGAAATGTAGTGTAATGTAACGCAATGCAGGGTAATGTAATGTATGTATGTGTGTAATGTAATGAAATGTAATGCAATGCAATGGAATGCAATGTAATGTAATGCAATGAAATGAAATGTAGTGCAATGTAATGCAATGAAATGAAATGTAGTGTAATGTAATGCAATGAAATGAAATGTAGTGTAATGTAACGCAGTGCAGTGTAATGTAATGTATGAATGTGTGTAATGTAATGAAATGTAATGCAACGCAACGCAATGTAATGTAATGTGATGCAATGAAATGAAATGTAGTGTAATGTACTGCAATGAAATGAAATGTAGTGTAATGTAACGCAATGCAGTGTAATGTAATGTATGTATGTGTGTATGTATGTACGCGTATTGTACACATGTATCTAACAATGTGTGTAGTGCCTCCAATGTTAAGGGAGCAGATGTTTGGTGCACGCCGTGTCCCGGTTCCCAAAAGCCGAGGCCCCGAGGGGCTCTACAGCCACCCCCTGCGCACCGCCGCGGCGTACCTTGCGGCAGCGGCGCTGCTGCGGCGAAGGGCCCAGGCGCCGCCCCTAGCAGTGCGCCTGTGCTGCAAACGGGAAGCCACCGGGAAACCGAGAAACCGGTGAACTCTACGAGCTGGTTGAGGAATCTTTGCTGAGGTGCTTCTTGTGGCTTTGCTGGCTTTCCTCGCTTTGCCTGCTTGCTTTGCTTGTTTGCTTTGCTTGCTTTCTACAGGCAATGGGCACGCGTTTGAATCCCATTTGAGGCCTGGCCTCTTTTCGTAGTCTACGGAGGGCGGTATGCTTTGGCTTTTTGCACGGGGCAAGCAAGGGGTATGGAGATGTGCATGCGATTGTTTTCCCTTTAGTTCGAGTGTGCTTCGACTCGTCTGATGGCAACAATTCTGAAGAGAGAGCTTGAAGCCGGGAACCTTTTCATGAAGCTGGCTCTGGCCAGCTGAAGGCCGTGCTCGTGTGTAGTAGAATGTGGTTGCGCAGGGTTGCCTTTCCCCCCGCCAAACACAATAAATGTCTCGATTCAGGCGGAATTGAACACCTCTAGCTCTTGCAGTTGAATCAGTCAAATCTGTCATGGTCATTACTCTATGTTCGACGTAACCCCTGTGATGGCAAAGCACGCTCCGCAACTTCGCGACTGGGACTTCCTATTCCCCCTTCCTGCGCACCAGGTGTGTTCGTGTGGATTTGGTAGACTCTTGTCATTATCTTGGAACAGTGCGATCTGAATTCCACTGGGCAAGCCAGCTGTGGTCCTTTTTTTCTCCGGTTTGTGGGCACCATGCCTGCGGCTTGGCATGGCATTGCCCGAGGCTTGGCAGCTCCCGGGCAGTGCCTATGGCCTTCGCTGCCAGGGCCTTTGGCCCGGAGCTTTCGCAGCAGCTCGAAAGATCTCGGTCGGAGTGGGGGCGGGCGTGAGGCTCGGTATTTGGCCTTTTGGCCCTTTGGTCCTTTGGGCATATCTGTTTGGCAGGGCGATGGTTGTCTGGTGCGGAATGTGAAGCCTTTTGAGTTCAGGCTGGAGGAGGCAGTGGCAGGCTTGGCTTCCCCAAAGAAATTGCGCATGCAGATTGCTTGTGGGGAGCTTTCGGCCATATCTCAGATGCGGCCAGGAATGCTGGCGGGATGCGTTCGATTTAAGTATGCGTGATCATGCTTGGTTTCACTGGCTGGCCGTCAGGTACATTGACGAACAATGGGGGTTTCCCGGCTCTGTTTGTGTCTCGGTTGCATCCAACTTTCCTCCATGCGCCCCACTTCCCAGCAAACTGTGAGCTTGTGCAATCCCAAAAGCTCTCTGGTGATTGGTGCCACCAGGCGAACGTATCATGTACAAGATGACTCCGGCGCTGATGGAGGATGGCAGGGTTTGCAAAAGGATTGGTTGATTCGATTTGTTGCCGTTTGTGCTGGCCCTTCCAGGAGATGCAGTCGTCCTCTGGTGTGGCGGACAGACGGCCCATCGCCTGCGAGCCCTTTGTGCGATGGTGGTTGGAGGAGTGGGGAGGTGGGCTTGAGGCTCGGGAGGCAGCTGTTTAGACCAACAATTTGCGACACGCCGAGGAAATCAAACAACAAAACCAGGCTAGAACGACTTTATTTATGTGGGAGTCCGGCCGCCCGAGGACAAGTTCCCGGGCGGGCGGCCGGCCTTCGACAGCGTGCTGAACGAGCGCTGCCTCTTCGTGGAGGACACTGCGCCCTTTGCGGAGCTGCAGGTGAAGGTCTTCGAAGGCGCCACAAGAGAAGACCCCCCGGTGCGCGACTTTATAGCCCCCAATTTTTGCTTGCAGATCCGAAAATCCCGCACCAGGTTGGACATGCTGCATATGTTATACCTTTTTATGTCAGCACAGGACTTGCAGCATGCCTTGCGCCTTGTGTTCCTGAGGTGCCAGGCAAGCAATCGCATATGCGGGGCTGCTTCGGGGCTTCCGGACGCTGCAGGAGGCTTGCGCGAATCAGGTGCTTGCGGACTTCCTAGACAAATACCTGGCAGCTGCCAGCTTGCAGAAGTACTGCTTGCGGATTTCTTGCCGAAAGTGGTCAGGTTTGGTGTAATGGGTTCGACAAGTGCTGAGCGTCATCTTGTTTGGTCAAATTCCTGCCGCAGGCATTTCTTCATTCCCTTGCTCTGGTTTCCCGTGCAGAGCAGCCATTGCATCCAAAATGTCAGCCCCTAGCCAAGGTGGTGATGGAGCACGCTGTGCAGCCCCCACCTGCCTTAGACTTGGCCAGCTACAAGGCACCAGTCCCAGTTGTACCGCAAAATCTGCTTGTTTGGGCTGGGCAAGGTCTCCTGCCTCCCTTGTTTTGTCTCCACCTGTCTGCGCTGAATCAGTGTGAAACGAATGAGCGATCTTGCGCATCGAGACATCGAGAGGAGGTGACCAAGCATCGGCTGTCACAGAGCGGTGAAGAGCTGCTGGACCTGGCGCGGGATGGGTGCAGCAAGCTCCACCGCAACTGCATCCCGGCGAGGAGCGAGAGATGCCCCAGCCCTGCTGTTTGGTGCTATTGGTGGGAAGTTCTTCGCCCCATCGTGTGCCTTTTTTTTCTCCTTCTTTTTGTCTTTTGGCCGAGGGTCAAAACAGCGTGAAGTCGCATTCGACATGGATTGGGCTTAGGCACTCACTTTTTGCAGAAAGCGCTGTGGGTGCCCACTTGGGCGGTTGTGCCATTCTTGGGCCAACAGAGTTGTGATTGATAAAGAAAACAGCGTGGTGCTGCATTCTCTCCGGAGTGTCACTTTGCCCCCCTGGTGCATGCAGTTTGCTTCAAGGTTTGAACCCCGTGGCCCTGGGGAGGGTATGTGGTTGATTTCCGGGCTGGCTCCCGGTACCGGGCCTAGAATAGCTGTTGTTTCAGGGGCATATGCTCTTACCGTACATCAGTCTGTTGGCGTGCATCAGGTATGCACAGCGGGCTTTTTGAAGCCAAGGCATGAGCTGCTTGCCTTTCCTTCCCAAGATGGACACTGCCGCGGTGAAGCCTTTGGTGGTGCTGCTGTGCTTTTGGGTCCGCTACTTGGCCTTCTGCAAGGATGAGTCAGAGACGCTGCTTGATGGCAAGCCATGGGGCTGGGGCACTTTTTGCTTGGTGGGAGCATAGCTGTCATCCGAACAGAGCTCGCTCGCAGGCCTTACGCCCATGCTGCTGATGCAAGGCGCGGTCTCTTTGCGATTCTTGGCGGCCGTCCGTCATCGGCCCGTTCCTTCTTGTAGCCGGCAGGCTGCACCATGTCACTTTGGTGCATGTTGCTTGGATGTTAGGACTTTAGCTTTTTGCCAACTAATGGGTTTTCCCATTAAACCACAAACAGTCAAACTTTTAGCAGGGGAGCAGAACGCAACCGAGGTCAGACCCCCCTCCCCCCCGCTCTTTGACAGGCTTTCCGAACTGCAGCCATTGGCAGAGACCTTGTGGCAGAACGCCGTGAAGTCGGTGAGGGGCGAGGACGGAGAGGTCATTCGGAGGCGCCTCGGCCTGGGCGGCCCTTGGGTTTGGAGTCTGCCGTCGGGGCGGCTCCATCTCTTAGCTCCGAGACTTTGGTTCTTTGTGGGGCGGCGTCATGAACCACCCACACGAGATGATGGGGAGTTTCTCATCAAGTTTGCTTTCTGCAATGGACGGTGCTAGAGATGTTTCTTTTTTGTGGTGTTCACGCCAGATCTCATGAAGTCCTTGCGGCTCTTGCGGAGAGAGGCTTCGCCTTGAGGCAACCCCCGAGGGAGGAGGCCAAGGCCCTGGTGCTGTGCGCCTTTCCCGACACGGACCTGGGGCCCACAGTGCTGGTGGAGGTGCTCGGCACGGGCGGGAGGGAAAAGGCCTGGGTGCGGTGAGATCGGACCAGTACCTTGGATTTCAAGCTTTGCACCTTTGGAAGATGGAAGTTGTTTGGGCACATTCGACATATGGCGAAATGTGACCAAGCAGCTTGCCAGTGCTTGTTTGTTTGCCTCACGCTTCTGCGCAGGTGCTGGCCAGTCAAATCATAAATCTGCGAGCCAATGACGTGCCTTGGCTAAGGAAAGGGGCTGCTAACAGAAGGTCCGGAAACATGCTGTGTTTTCTCGAGGTTGACAGCTTCCTCACCAGTGCTGCCCGACTGTAGCAGATTGCCCGTTGTAGGAGCAGAGTCGTAGAAATGCATTTCCACCCTGAATTGGGGCAGCCGGCACGCATTGACCATATCAGTGGGATGGTGCACAAGCACCGAGGCAGGTGTGAAATGCGCATATTGATGGGTTTGCAAATGCAGCCTCGTGGCAAAGCCGCCTTAGGCGACTGACTCGGTGTGAAGAGCAAAAAAGGGCGGGTTCATTTCGTGAAAATGATGTCACACGCCCTTGGTCAGCAGCAAGCGCTTTCACGGGGGTTGGCACTTGGCACCTGAGCGTCGGGGTCACTCAGCGCCAGGTGCACCGACGCTTGTTGGATCATCCCCTTTGTGATTTGCCTCGGGCTGTTTGTCTATGTGTCCAGTTATGCATGGCACCCGGGCAGACTGCACGGCTGCAAACTTTCCGGGTGCATTGGCACCTTGGCACCCAAGGCCTTGCAGAACGGGGACCTCAGCACTTTGCTGCCGCGTGCCTCAAAATCCCGTGAAACGTGGCTTTGGTTGTGAGCTGTTGCCCCGCAAGGGCTCGCTTCCCCCATTTATCCGCGCTTCGCCCTCTCTCCAATGGCTTTCCTGCCAGGTCACTGCCAGACCGCAATGGAAACCTTTGCGGTCATGGCTTGAATCGGGCACGCCTGGCCTTCTTCAGCTAGCAACTGGAGCTTCCGCTTTTGGCATAAAGCCATTCTTTGGATCGTTTAATGTTATGTGGGACTGGCGGTGGCAAAATACGCAAACAATGCGCCTCTTCAAGGTTCGGCAAGTTTGCGTGCACGTGATGAACGCGGTTGTGGCAGGAAAAGCCTTTCCTGTACTTTTGCATGCAGCAGGCCGGCAAAACGTTCGTTGAGTTCGCGTTCAGCCGAAAATGCCGCTAAGTGGATGTGGGTCTCGTGCTTCGCCGGCCATGCGCCAGAACAGCCAGTGGGCCTTCGAGGGCAATGACAAGAGGCGTTGCCTGTTCTCTTGACAGCCGCTTCGTGCGTGAGCGTGCGGTGCATTGATTGTTTGGGCCAGGCTTGACATGGCAAATCCCATTTGTGTTGGGCCAGAAGCTAAGAACGGGAGCTTGTCTTCACCTCTGGGCGTTGCAATGATTCAAACCGCTCACTTGTTTCTTGCCGCTTCAGTTTGATAGACCATTTATTTGCTCCAGGGTCTGGCACCTGAAGTCCGCAGCTCTGAGGATTTGCCCTGGCAACTACAACACCAGCAGTCGGCGAATGCCTCAGTGCCTCAGTTTGCTAGGGCTTGCGGATGTGCGAATGGCAGGGTCACGTTTGTTCCGGTCAAAGCTTTGCAGCTATGCAGGGTCTCCCTGAAACTAACATGTCCCACAGGTGTTGGCTGCCGCTGAATCAAAGCTATGCCTGGGCCGTGTGCTCAGGGCTGGCGCTCTGGCGCTTTGGCGCTCGAAAACGCCCCCTTCGCGGTGCCAGCCAAAAGGGGGCATTGCGCCAAGGTTGACCCTGCTGCTTTGACAAATGGGTGTGGTTCAAAATTAAAGAGCTAGGGGTTACGCGGGTTTTAGTCTTTGGCACTTACCCAGGAGCCACAGCCACATGGATGGGGAATCAAGAGCTCCCCCCAGGTCTGCTGGTTCCGCGCGTTTTTGGGCTACAAGTTTCTACACGCCGTGAGTCTCCAGGTCCAGGACTATCCAACGCGATCGCCCGGAGCCTGGCCAAAAGGCAGATGGGTCAGGTGGTCTCCCTTGATCTTGGGGAGGCTGGCTGGTGGTTGGGGGTAGCTGGTGGGTTGGGGAGCCAAGGAGCTGGGGGTGTCCAAGTTTTCCTCTTAAAGAAGGGGCCAAGGAGCTCCGGGGGGGGGGGGCCTTCCAGGAGCTGGTAAATGGCCGTTGCTGACTGCAAGCTCTGCCAGGCGATCTTGCATGTGCATTCGCACGAAGTCACCCGCCATTTTCCATCGTGCAATGTCAAACCTTTTGTTAAACCTGACATAGCCCGAGCCCCTCACCCAGACAAACATGCAGGGACTCAGAGTTGCTCAGGCGGGGACCAGCCGCAACTTGCGGCATAGGGCTGAATTTTCAACCCTGACTGTTACAGAGACTAGCGCCACCGCCACTGCAGGCAGCAGCATTGCCACCTTCTGTCATTGTTGCTGCTGCCAAGGTTGCTGGTGACACCGCAGCCATCACCAGCACTGCCATCCCCAGTGCCATAGTTGCCACCTGCCGCCCCGTTCCCACTTGCCAATTCCACCACTGCCCCCCGCTACCACATCGTTGCCACAGTCTTCCTCAACGGTACTGGTATCATTGTCATCTTCTAGGTTCTCTAGTTGTCATTGTTGTTCGCCTGACTGACCCAGGTTTATTGGCTTCTTGTGTCGACCATCGCGCCTCTTCACGCAAGCTGTCTATGAGCAGGCAAGGGGGTGCCGCGCGCTCATCCCCGTGACGGGCCTGTGCTGGTTGGGGTGCTGCCACGCAACTTCTCCATCTTCTGATGGGCTCAAGCGCATTGCGAGATGTGATTCCATGATGTTACCAAAACAGCTCAAAATGAGAGTGCGGGAGTGAGAGCGCTGCTTCGACATTATGACGACTTTACCACTTGCAGACCTTAGCAGAAAGCAGCTTGCTGTTCTTGTTGCCGGTTTCGTGCCGCACGCGTCGCAATTCATGAATGCGGCCGCTTTGGGCGCGTCAGGTCCTAGGCCGGATCGTGATTGTGAAGAGCAGGGGTATGGCACTTGAGCACTTGCCTATGCCATACCAGGTCTTTTGCTCTTGGCATTCGGTGGTGAAAGCCAAAATGAGCACACCATAGAGGTTTTCGATGCCCAGCTACGCACCTGCAAACAGAAGAGCGCAGCTGCGTAAAATGTTTTCGCCTGTTTTGGTGTGGCGAGCTTGGCTCAGCCAAGGTGCTTCTCCCAAGGAGAAGCCGGGCAGGTCGACGCTTGGCTCTGCGAAAGGGCATGTGCGCAACGCCAAAGCTTTGGCGTTGATCAATTGACCGCCTAGGACCGCTCGGAGACCACAATTCGACTTCTTCTGCAGGAGGGCGGTGTCGCATTTCCAGACCCATGAGGCATTCTCTCTTTGCTTCGCAGGACTGGACCTCCCACAGGCTGGTGACCACGGCGGCAGCCTTCATTCTGAAGGAATGGCTGGGGTATCGAGTGGAAACTGTACAGCTGCCGCAGATGCCTTAGAGCTGTCTCGTGTGTGTGGTGTGCATTCGCATCGAGACCAGGAGGACTTTCTCTTTTGCTGCTCGGACTCAGGAGCCTTGAGCGAAGCAAAGAATACGCCAAGTTGCAAGAGACCTTGAGAGCAGGCAGGGTTGTGGGTGCATGGGTCTAAACAAGACGGTTGCCGGAAAGCCTGGGACTTTGGGGGTGTCAACCGGTGGTTGGTGGTTCGGTGGTTGCCTCAGTCACTTCGCCTGTGCTCAGAAACGCTCAGGTGTTTGGGAGGCAGATCTTGAGAGCTGGCTTCTGACTCAAGCTTCAGGGCACCAGGAGGAGATAAACAAACTGGTGGAACCTCCACAGCCGATTGGCTTCAGTGGGCGTTCAGGCAGGTGCCGTGTCTCAAAAAAAACAAATTGAATCTGCCGACATGCGTTCCAAGTGCGGGTTCAATCTCAGACCCTGCGCAGGCCTTTACATTTTGCCCCATGTGCTAGAGAAGTTCAAGTTTGCGGATTGGTGGAAGTTCTTCGAAGAGCCAGGCTATGCGCGATCTGTGGGCTTTAATGGGCCGAACCAGGAGCGTTTGCGAGAGCTGCTGGGAAGCAGCTTCCCAGCGTGCAACCCGGCATGAAACATCAAATTTGTAGCCTGGGGTAGGTGATATGCCTGAAACCACCACGCCATTTTGGCGGATGTTCCACCCATGAGGCCTTAGCTTACAGATCGCGAACTGATGTCCTTTAAGGCCACTGGTCGAAAATGAATCTCTGGAACCAGCTCGTTGTGACCATTTGACGCGGGAAGTTTGCAGGAAGCTGTGCTTCAGGTTCAAAGCGGACTTGGAGTCTGGAGGGTCAAATAGTCGAAGAATCAGCGGGCAATGCAGTAATGCTAAATGCAAATCGCTGAATTAGTAGGCTTGACTGAAGGCTGTGGGAACAAGTCCAAGCGTTAGCTTGCGAAATGAACATCATGGAATGGATCTTTTGCAAACTGTGCCAAGAAGCAGGTCCTTCAGGGCATACGCATATAAAAGAAATCAGTTTAGGATCAAGGAAAAATATCAGGATCAAAAACACATGTTTCCAGACCATGTGCTGAGAAGGCAGTTCGCAAGTTAGTATCCGGTGCACTCTGGAGCAAAGGGCGGTTAGTAAGTCAGCATGCGGCAGTTAGTAAGTTAGCAAATTAGCAATCTAGCAAGTTATCAAGTTAGCAAGTTAGCAAGTTAGTAGATGCGCCAGGTAGAATGAGTCAGTAAGTTACTAAGTTAGCCAGTTAGCAAGTTAGTAAGTTAGCAAGTTAGTAGGTGCGCCAGAGAAGTTAACAAGGCAGGGTGGAACCGAGGGGGGCGACTAAGTTACTGTGGAGGACAGTTAGCGCGGTAGCAGTGCTACTACTGCCACTAGTACCAGTACTCCTGCTACCGCTACTAGTACTAGTATTCCTAATCAACTGCTACAACAACAACTACTACTACTACTTCTGCTACTGCTACTGCTACTGCTACTACTATTGCTACTACTACGACTACGACTGCTACTACTACGACTACAACTACGACTCCTGCTGCTACTACTACTACTACTACTACTACTACTACTGCTACTGCCGCATTGTTTTTCTCAGCTGGTCTTCGGGTGAAACATCAGCAAGCGCGGCCCCCCTTGAGTGAAACGTCAGCAATAGCACCCCGGTCGCCAAGGCACGGCAGGCGACCCAGAGCACGCGCTCGAGCGGCGGCTCGCGCAGGCTGGCGCACTGCGACGGCGCCGGCCACGCGGGGCCCAAGGCGGTGGACCCAACGGCCTGCCGTACTGTGACCGAAAGCTGCGCCCACCAGCGTCGTTGCCAACCTTGAGCCGCAGGCCTGCGCACGGCAGCGGGGGCCCGCAAGCTGCGACACCGCGCAAGGCCCCCGACGAGCCCTAGGGCACCATCACTCCAGCTCTCACCGAACTTGGAGCCCAAGGACCAGGAGGCGCTGTGGCCCTTGGGCAAGCGACTCAGGGTAGGTTGCTGGCTTCCGTCGCTACGCCGCCCGCAGACAGGGCCGCCCCGTCCTCTTCCGACGCCCCCGGGCGAGCCAACCGCGACACAAGCGTGGCGTCACGGCAAAGCGCCTCCCCCCAAGGGGAAACGCCATAGATGACCAGGTCCAAGCGGCGCCTATCACGTGCGTCAACGCCCGTAGCAGTGGTGCGGGCAAGCCATTGCTGTAGTACTACTACTACTACTACTACTACTACTACTACTATTACCACTACTACTACTACTACTGCTGCTGCTGCTGCTTACCACTGTACTACTACTACTACGGCCGCTGTGCTACTCTCCTACTACTTCTACTACTACTACTACTACTACTACTACTACTACTACTATTCCTATTGAAAGTGCTGCTACTTTCGTAGCGTCGCTACTGCTGCTGCTATGACTACTACCACTGTTACTACTATCACTACTACTGTCACTACTACTACTACTACTACTACTACTACTGCTCCTACCACTACTACTAGTACTATTACTACTATTACTATTACTACTACTACTACTACTACTACTAGTACTACTACTACTACTACTACTACTACTACTACTACTACTGCAACAATTCTAATAGTGCGAGTAGCGTAGCTGAGTGCTGGTACTGGTGCCAGTACTTTCACGACCACTACTACTACTGCTACTGCAAGACTGGCCACCACCACCACCACCCACATGTTGCAAAAGTACTGTGTGAATTGCAAAGTTTGCCCGGAATCTTAGTTGACCAGAGCATTCTGCAGTTTTACCCATGCAGTTGAACTCTGCCAGTCAAGGGCTCGCCTTTTCCCAAGGCAACGTGCAGGAGCTGCCCTGGTGCGGCACGGGGGAATTGGAAGGTTTTTGGGCGCCGTCCCAGTGCGTGCAGAACATCTCCTCCTGCATCGTGGCAGTGATGGGCGAGCCTACCTGGGACCAAGGATATTTTGAGCAGGCGCGGGCGGTAGACTTTGGACTTTGGACGGTTTCCCAGCACCTCGTTTTTTCCGCCAAGGGAAACCGCTGGTGCTTGGCGTTTTCTTTTCTTTTTCTGTGGCCTGCCTTTGGGTGAGACTGCGCCGTTTGATGTGTTTGTGCTTCCCTCACTGCGTTCCCGTTCGCTTGCGGCTCGCTCTCCAAATGCCAGGTGGTGAAGAATCTGAACTTGCCCATTGTGTTCGCCTACCTTGGGAACGACGGGCTTCTGTGGAGGAGGATTCAGCTAGACGAGACTCCAGAAGACGCCGCCGGTCTTGATTTACGCACGCCACGCCACACACCCACACATGCACACGCACACGCACACGCACACACACACACACACATGCACACACACACACACACACACACACACACACACACACACACACACACACACACACACACACACACACACACACACACACACACACACACACACACACACACACACACACCACACACACACACACACACACACACACACACACACACACACACACACACACACCACACACACACACACACACACACACACACACACACACACACACACACACACACACACACACACACACACACAACACACACACACACACACACACACACACACACACACACACACACACACACACACACACACACACACACACACACACACACACACACACACACACACGCACACACACGCGCACGCACGCACCGCACGCGCACGCGCACGCGCACGCGCACGCGCACGCGCACGCGCACGAGCACACGCGCACGCGCACGCGCACGCGCACGCGCACGCGCACGCGCACGCGCACGCGCACGCGCACGCGCACGCGCACGCGCACAGCGCAACGCGCACACGCCCGCGCACTGCGCACGCGCACGCGCACGCGCACGCGCACGCGCACGCGCACGCGCACGCGCACGCGCACGCCCACGCCCACGCCCACGCGCACGCGCACGCGCACGCACACGCACACGCACACGCACACGCACACGCACACGCACACGCACACGCACACGCACACGCACACGCACACGCACACGCACACGCGCACGCGCGCACGCGCGCACGCGCGCACGCGCGCACGCGCACACGCGCACACGCGCACACGCGCACACGCGCACACGCGCACACGCGCACACGCGCACACGCGCACACGCGCACACGCGCACACGCGCACACGCGCACACGCGCACACGCGCACACGCGCACACGCGCACACGCGCCCACGCGCACACGCGCACACGCGCACACGCGCACACGCGCACACGCGCACACGCGCACACGCGCACACGCGCACACGCGCACACGCGCACACGCGCACACGCGCACACGCGCACACGCGCACACGCGCACACGCGCACACGCACACACTCACACACGCACACACGCACACACGCACACACGCACACACGCACACACGCACACACGCACACACGCACACACGCACACGCACACACGCACACACGCACACACGCACACACGCACACACGCACACACGCACACACGCACACACGCACACACGCACACCCGCACACACGCACACACGCACACACGCACACACGCACACACGCACACACGCACACACGCACACACGCACACACGCACACACGCACACACGCACACACGCCCACACACGCACACACGCACACACGCACACACGCACACACGCACACACGCACACACGCACACACGCACACACGCACACACGCACACACGCACACACGCACACACGCACACACGCACACACGCACACATGCACACATGCACACATGCACACATGCACACATGCACACATGCACACATGCACACATGCACACATGCACACATGCACACATGCACACATGCACACATGCACACATGCACACATGCACACATGCACACATGCACACATGCACACATGCACACATGCACACATGCACACATGCACACATGCACACATGCACACATGCACACATGCACACATGCACACATGCACACATGCACACATGCACACATGCACACATGCACACATGCACACATGCACACAGACACACACACACACACATACACATTCATACATGCATGCATGGAAGCCTGCACACATACCTACGTACCTACCTACCTACCAACTTTTTTGTTTGTTTGTTTTTCAATGGCCTGGTTTGCACTATGCATGATCCCACGTAAGGGCTGGGTGTTGGGTTGGGTCGAAGCTTGTGCGTATGTTGCGCTTATGGGAAGCAACATTTTGCAGTATCTTGCCATGACGCCTTTTTGTTTGCAGTATCACGGGTATCAATCATATCATATGTCCCAGGTCATATTCTATTCTTGGAGCAGCAACTGGGGAGCCGAGCATTTTGGAGGAGTGCGAATATCCTTTCCCGACCCTTCGACAGTGTCAGTCATAGCGGACTTTGAGAGAACACCTAACGGATCTCTGGCGGTAGACTACCCGGACGTATCCTTGGTGAAGCTCATTTCGCGGGATCTCTTCGAGAAGGCTCCTGAAGCCTACTGGATGCTCTCACGGCTCACCATCGGGCCTGGCCGACTGCTGGAACTTCTGCGGTCTACTCAGCCGACCGCATCACATGATGCGTTGACTCAGACGGCCTGCAGCTTCTTGAAGGGTCACGTCCATGACTTGGTGCAGGTGGTTGCGCCACCCTGCGTCACCGGGGTTGCAGGAGCCGCCGCTGACGTCTTTGATGTCACCTCGGGCATGTGTGCAGCGCCCTCTTCCATTGACAATTTCAAATGCTTCGAGAATGAGCAACCCTCACTGTACCGCTCCAAAACTGTCATTCGGCTCGGGCAGCGCGACTGGCTATCACATGACCTTATGCGCACAATCACGGGCATGCTTCTATCTGAGAAGTTGGGGTACTCAGTTCGCTACGAGGACATCACAAGCGTAGTATCCAAAGTGGCTTGGACGAGAGTGCAACTCGTGTTCATTCCTCATTGACGCATCATTTTGGTGGTTCTGCGTCTTACCCATGTAAGGACTGGAGCGGATTGTTGGAACGCAACGAAGTCGATGCAGAAATGGAGAACTGGCAAGTGGATGTTTTTGATCCAGCGGTGCAAAGCTACATTTCGGGCAGTGGGGTCATATCTCCTCCTCGCGAGATTGGCTGGACAGGCCGCGAAGGCCTGTTTGCAATGCCTGGCTTGGTCCGAGATATCCCGTTTGCGGATTTCTACAGGTTCTATGAAGCTCGGCAGAGTGACATTGGGGGATTGCTGCGATGCATGCCTTTACATAGGATGACCATTGGGGACAACCACCAGAAAAGATGACTTTTCGCATCAGATGGGAAAAGTTCCCCTTGGTCGTTTGCGGGAAAGGAATATTGATCAACCCGCATGTGACAGCCGAGGATTCGGCAGAGCTTCCCGGCAGTGGCTTCAGAATTTTCAACCACACGGTGACAGCTGCGGAGCTCAATGGAACGGGCGTTGCCCCCTGTGAGCCTGGCTCCACAAACTTTTGGTGCACAGGAGTGGCTTGTGTATGTGTGTGTGTCTCTGCGTGTGCAGAATGTTGTGCGCAGCTGAACAGTCACAGGTTTGGGCCGTTGTTGGCGGGGAAGATGATAGGGGCATCAAGGTCAAATTTCAAGGAATTACACCGGGATGGTCCAGAGCCCAGTGAGGTGGGGGGGCGGGGGCGCGGGCCAAAGAATCAGGACAGATCCCTGGACACTACTTGCCCGAGACCTGCAGCAGAGGAGGAGCAATTGTTTTCGAGAGCTTGTGATTGGTCCGATTGGTTCCGACGGCTTGTGCTTGTGGTGGCTGGTTTTTGTACATTTGAAAATGTAGCGCTGAGGTTCAGGGTTCAGGCAGAGCTTTGGCCCGTTCGCTTGATGGCCTGGAAGGAGCCTGCGCTGAAGCAATCATGGCCTTCCCCACCTGGACGCAAGGCCTGTTGGGGCTCCGGTGATGGGGCAACTTTTTGATCGGCTCAGCTGAGTCGAAGGCATCCGTGAGCGTCGCTTGCTAGGCACGTTCGAGCAGCTGATTAGAAACCACAACATGAGCAGCCTGGCCCAGAAAAGCACATTGAGCCACTGCAGACAGCTTTTCATTTGGTACTGGCCTGCGCAAGGTGTCGCATTCTCGTATGCTGGCAGCAAGCAAGTAAGCTTCTTGAATGAGCTGCTCGAGAGAAAGGTGCCGACCCTGTTCTACGGCGTTTTGACTGCACTTTGTCATCAGCCACCAAACCCTTGTACTCACTCGGTGCGGTCCTTTGCACCTGAGGTTGGACGCCCTCGGAGGTGGCTTCATCCTGGGGCCTGCAGAACAACCAGGGCCGAGTCAGCTTTCCTGACTTCTTTCGGGGATGCGCCATGCAGATCTCCATGGACCCGAGTGGGCCGCGGAAATGCGATATACCACCCACAATAATCTACAAGCTGAGGCGCAAGGATTTGGCAGAAGCCCGGCCAGGTTTTTGGGCAGACGGGGGGTGATTAGGTGGGACTGTGCCACTTGTTGTCTAGGCTATCAAAATTTTCTTTAGGCGAGATCGCATGAGTTGCGTGCTGCAAGATCACATGACTTCTGTGTACGTTGAAAATCCGCAGCCCTTACAGACCTGTTGGCTGGCTTTAAAGCGGAACCACGAGGAGGACCACCAGTTGGGGTGTCCAACCTCAAAAGGACGAGTTCTTTCTGGGGACCGAGCTTCGGCTAAGGACCGGGCCTCCGAGGCTGCCTATCTCATTGACCACTTGCGCATTAATCAAGAACAGGTTTCTCGGACTGGAGATGAGCTCCTTTTTGCATGGGCTGTGGCCTATGCTCAGAGGTTGCAGTTGAGGAATTGAGGACGAAGGGCTTCAAGCAAAGTAGCCGTAAAGGACTAGTGGTTCCCAGGCAAGAGGTAGAGATCACAGAGCTGAGGTGGAGCTGATGCTGTCGATGCACCAGCAGGGTGGGGGCAACTTGACCACCGAGGAGGCAGCTTGCTGGTTCTTGAAAAATCAGACTCTTGGCCCTTGAAGGGTTGGAGCCCAACAACTCACTGCAAGAATGTTAAAACTTTCTCTGAGCGGAAGCGGAGGTTAGCTCGAGTTCGGTCTAGGGCAAATGGCCAAAGCTGTGGCAAGAGCCGTGAGTTGGTCACTGTGCCGGCCACTGCGTGAAGGGTGGGCTGCAGCGCTAACTTTGGGCTAGTCTGCAAAACGCATGGCGGGAGCGAAGTGCTGAACACGCTGATTAAGGACAGAGGTGGTGCAGCGGAGCGTCCCCGAGTGCATCACCAACCCACCGGCGAACCCAAAGATTGGGGATATAGCACCTCGCACCAACTCTGGCGCCTTATTTCTGCTGTGCGCACCCGCCGACCAGAAAGGTATGTATGGGGAATGGCAAGGGGAAGTATTATGAGGTATGACTTACGAATGCCGGTGTTTGCACACTGTTGCGGGGCCGCAAGGTCTGGAGTGCTGTCGAGAGAGATTGCGTGCGGCTGTCCTGCCCCAGGAGGGGGAAGTTCGAAGGTCGCGGCAGGTGAGATGCGGTTTCCTGACTTCATTTGAGCTTCGTCGCAGGAATGCCTCCCTTATCTATGATGGCACCTCTGGATTCATACGATGCCGCGTTTGCAGCACGGAGCTGGGCTGCCCTTGGGTCAGTTCTTTCCTTTACGGGAGCAGAAGCCTCACTGCCATTCCCACGATCTGGCGTGTGCCGAAAATCGCCGGTAAGTGAGCCCCACTTCCTCTCTTGAAGATTATGCTGATTGCCAACTAGCACCTTCTTGACAATTGGTATTCGAATGGTTTTGAGCTTCGCGCCCTGGCGAGGAGAATGCTGGGTCAGTGCCTTCCGGGGACCAGATGGCTTGCACACCCTGCCCGGCAGCAACCATGCCTGACAGCCTTGGTGAGGGATGCCAGGAGTGGCCTGCTTCTTAGATACAAAGCAAATGGCAAGAATTTCAGGGAACGAGCCTGAATAGCCGCCAGACATGCTTGCCGGAACCGCACAGACTCACCTGGATGACGGATCCTGCTCGTGGAGACAACCATGGTTTCCAAGGTTGTGTGTGTGTGTGTGTGTGTGTGTGTTCCTAGCCTCTTTAATTCATACATAAATGCCATATGAGCACCCATAAACATGCATTGTTTACGCGTACACTCTCATTTGTTACACACATTCATACCTATGAATCTCTATATATACATATATACAAATATATATATATATATATATATATATAAGTATATGTATTTTTGTATGGCTTCTACGCGATGTTGCTTCATTGACAGCTCTCTATGCAGGACTGCCCGCCGGGCCGCTATGCTCAGGAAGCCGCCACTGCCTCCTGCCAGGCTGGTCGGCTGAGGTCTCGCGAGTCCATCGGCTTTTTCCGTTAGCGCAAGTCCTTCTTGGGAAGCACTCGTGGTTTGTTTGGAAACCCCCCCGCCCCCGCATGTTGAACGGAACGGCACATTTTGGGGGCTGGGGCTTGACCTTTGCTTGGGCTGATCTTCGCCTGATGAGAAAGATGGACAGGCGCCGGTCCACAGCAATTCGAGTTGTGCTCTTTGGCGGCTGCAAAAGAGGCAGTTTTTGTGTCAGGCCTGTCCTGCTGGGCGCTACAATCCCTTGTCGCGACAGTCACGCTGCGCAATTTGCCCAAGGGGCGCGGTGTGGGGCGCTGAGCTGATGGCAAGGGGTGAAAGAGGGTGCCACGTATGCTGACTGGCATGTTCCATGAAGTCTCAACCAGCATGCTCTTGGCCCTTTTTTCCAGTGCTGCATCTTTGGCATGCCAAGTTGTACTGGCGGTGCAGACGCTCTTGGAGCGACGACCTTCTTTGCAGCCGAAGGCTTTTATCTCATGGGGTCGGAGAGCGAGGCTGGATCGCTGGCGACTCCTCGCATGTCTTGATGCCAATGTGTCTAGCTTGGAAGTTGCATAGCTAGGAGCAAAGCTAATATAGTGCTCTCGGATGGGCCTATTGCAGCTGTCCAGGTGAAGAAGGTCTTCAACATGACCATGAGGCCAGGCGGCAAGCACTTTCAAGCACTTTCCTTTCACTGGCCCTCAGATTTGTCTCAGGACCTGTGCTGACTGCTGGGATCGGGACGACCCGCTGCCGTCACTGGGGCCTTTCAAGTGTTCTGCGCCATCGGCCTGCGTGGGGAACAACACTTGCATCGAGGGGGAGCAGGGGCCAGCCATGACGGGGCCAATGTGCGGCTCCTGTGCCTTGGGCCTCTCGCCTGCATGGAGGTGTTTGTTGGAAAGCGAGCTTGCAGGTTTTCGGGCGAGCTTGTGGGGTGGTTGCACTTGCCCAGGTTACCAGCGCAGTGTGCCAGACCAGATTTGCAGCCTCTGCCCCCCCAACTGGCTCACCATATCCGTCATCTTTTGTGTGGCCTTTGGTGGCATGCTTGGGCTGTGCTTGCTCTCCTGGTCGCAGGACAGGTTCGATTCTTGCAGTGCAAGAACACTAGCCGTGTCATCTTGAACCAATGCGGATTTGGCTCTGTGTTAGGACGCCGGCCATGGAAATCTGCGAGGACCGTCTTGAGTTCATCAGCCAGCTGCGGGCCTCGTCAGATTGCTAAACGGCCAAACTGGTGATTCCCATTTGCCAGGAGTCTATTCCATCGTCCTGAAGATCCTGTGCAACTTCTTTGTGCAGCTGAAAGCTTTGGGCCAGGCCAGGTGCGGAGATTGAGTCGCAACTTGGCGTTGATCGATCCAAGGTGACGGACCTCGACAAGGTCATCAAGGCTGGGTTGGTAGAAGCTCCTGATCACAGCCACCAAGGTTTCAGCCCCTTGAAAGACGGCACAGAAAGACATCATGGTGCCGGGGGTGTCGGGTCCAGGATATTTTTTGACCTCCTTGTCCGGGTTTTCCGCCCGTCGAGCTCCAGGATTTGAGCTCGGAGGGCTTGAGCTCGGCACTCCTCACCTCCCCCGTGGCCTTGTCCTTGGGCATCGGGGACGTGCTGGAGAACCCCTCCACGGCGATCTTCTCGCTGGCCGCTCGGATCCGGTGGGAGGGAAGGGACGGAGGGTTTCCTGAGTTGTCCCTTGTCCAACGCGAATCGATCCTTTTGTCCTTTTGGCGTCCTTTTGGCGTCCTTGTGGTTTCCTTGTGGTTTCCTTGTGGTTTCCTTGTGGTTTCCTTGTGGTTTCCTTGTGGTTTCCTTGTGGCTTGCGACTGTGCTCAGGAGTGCCTCATGATGGAAAGCGGCACTTCTGCGCAAGACAGCCATTACGCCAAGGTTGCCGGTGCCTTGCTCAGCTCAGTGTCAGCTTGCACAGGGCTTGAGCTGCGTCTGCAGGCAAAATGTGGGGATTTTGTTACGTGAAAAGGGCCATAGTCACGAAGAAGCCTTCCGAGAGAGTCTCATGGAATCGCAAAAAAAAACACCTTTGGACTGTCGCCAAGAGGTGCGGGATTTTTGATCCCGGTGGCGCTGCTCTTCACCTTGGCCGCGGCGACTTGCCTGAGACCTGGTTGGCCAAAGGCTCGAGGGTTCGCATGGGGCATCGAGAAAGGATGGCGGGTAGTTCCAATCCAATATCCAGAAACGCTGGTTCCCGTGCCTGCGTGGTTTTCGGGCTCAGACTGGTTGAGAGGAGGCACGACTTGGCCCTGAAGACTGACAAAGATGGCTTCGATGTGCTCTGACTCCAGCCTCAAACGCACCTGAGGTGGGTGGATGCACGTGGGGCTGGTCACTATGTTGCCCTCGTCACCACAAAGGTAAGCGGCCTTTGAAGTGGCGCTTCTCGGCGTTGCACAGAGGGGCAGGGTTGGTGGCGGAGGCCGGGGTCATACCTATGTTGGAGTTGGTTTTAATGAGGGATGGTTGTCAGTATTGTAACGCTAAATGGATGACATCGCAAGCCTGTGCTGATGCTGTATAGTCGCCCGCCGTGCCTGCGCTGCTTCCAAGGAATCTTGCTCTCCTTTTCCTCGCTGGCTGTGTTGGAGATGTACTTTATGCAGCCAATGGTAACATCGGCGCTTCTGGCAGTCTTCAACTGCCATTCCTCCGACGCAGGAGAGGGATCTTGGGGTCCCAGGCAAATGGTACGGAAGTACTTGGTGCTGGCCTAGCCAGGAGAGAACACGTTGGACACGGCTCGGTGGACGTATGACATGAGCCCCTTGGTCATCGCATGCAAGCATTGCAGGCGTTGGAAAGCTGGGATGCCTCTCAAACCAGGATAGGTATCAAAAAGAAACTTATTCAGACGGAGGGAAGGAGGGAAGGAGGGAAGGAGGGAAGGAGGGAAGGAGGGAAGGAGGGAAGGAGGGAAGGAGGGAAGGAAGGGAAGGAAGGGAAGGAAGGGAAGGAAGGGAAGGAAGGGAAGGAAGGGAAGGAGGGGAAGGAAGGGAAGGAAGGGAAGGAAGGGAAGGAAGGGAAGGAAGGGAAGGAAGGGAAGGAAGGAAGGAGAAGTAAGGAAGCTTTGAAAGAAAGTGAGGAAGGTTCTTTGACACTGGCCCCCCCCTAACCCGGGGGGGGGGGCTGTGCAACTTGTTGGGCATGGCTGGGGCTTCTTTGCTTAGGGTGGATTTTCTGCGGGTTGGTTAGGGTTGTTTGGCTCGGGGTGGGTTTAGGATGGGTTTAGGGTCGATATAAGCCCTAAACCCACCTCAAACCCACCCGAGCCTAAACAATCACGCAGTAAACCTAACCCCAACAAAGGCTAAACAAAGAAAGCCCAGCCATGCCCGACAAGTTTGTTTTTGACGCTTGCAGTCTTTTCACCATGCTTTTCAGAAACATGGTGCCCTTTTTTCTTGGCAGGGGACCTGGTGAATGCTGGGTTGGTTGAGAGCTTTGCCTGATTGTTGCTTTTGCGGAGCATTGGCGCCCCAACTGTCAACTGCTGGACCTTCGGGATGGCGCAGCGAGAGCCAGAGAGAGAGAGAGAGAGAGAGAGAGAGAGAGATATTTTTGATTTCGGGACTCTTTTTTTTGGTGTTTAATAGGTTCTTGTTTCCTGCCCCTTTGACGTCAGCTGCGCTGTGGCAACCCCCTAAATCCACCGGAGGCATTGACTGCAGAGCGACAAGTCATTTGCAGTGGCAGCTTGCATCGGGCGTTGGCTTGCTGCTTTTCTCCTTCGGCATCCCCTTGATCCTCTACCTCATTCCCAAAATGCAGCTTGGCTGGCTTTGGATCGCCCCAACGCCGAACATCAGTGCGATTTCTCAATATCAGAGGCTCCTGAAGCGGACAAAGTACACGCTCCAGAGCCGGGAGATGTGGGGGGTCTTCGGCTTCCTCTACGATGGCCGGGGCCTCAATCGTCACCTCTTGGGGGCAACACTGTTGTCTCTTTGTCATTGCGGCGGTGTCCCCTTCTTGAATATGCACACGCACTTGAGGCGGATTTGTGTTTGATGCTCGCCACATGTTCAATTACCTTGGTGGGTAGATGACGCGTCAGCATGGTCGGCAAGTGCTTGTCGCCTTGGGGACGCAAGGATTTGAGCCCGACTTCTGGTACTACGAGTCGTGGATGATGTTGCGGCTTGGCGCTGGCCAGAGCCGTGGAGTAGGCCATGCTGAGGCATCATTGCGTCTGGCGTGCATCTGCTGGTTTGGAGAAATATTGCCTGCTGGCCACATGGCCATGGGTCAAAACCCCGTACCCCAGTGAACACCCCAATCTCCACTAAAATAACTAAAAGGAGTTGGTGTTTTTTCCTTTTTTTCCGCTTTTGGCTTCTTGGCTTCTTGGCTTCTTGGTTTTTTGGCTTCTTGGCTTCTTGGCTTTTCGGCTTCTTGGCTTCTTGGCTTTTTGGCTTCTCAGCTTCTGGACTTTTCGGCTTCTTGGCTTTGGCCTTTCGCATCCTTTGCATTCCCAGTTCCTCTTCGGCAGGTGGCATTTTGGCTTTTGCGGCTTTTCGCTGGTTTATGCGGCTTTTGGCGGCTTTAGCTTTTTGCATCCTCTGCTTTCTGCTTTCCCAGTTCCTGTCCGGGCTTTTTGGCTTTTGCACCCTTTCATTTGTTTTTGGATGTGGCTTCCCGCATCATCAGCATCACCAGTTCCTCCCTATTTGAATCATCACATCTTCGAACATCATGGGGGGGAAGCCCCCCCCGCAACCCACCCGCTACTGTTTAGATTGCTTGCCAGAGTAGTTGCACCCCTATTTGAATCAACACTTCTTCAAACATCATGGGGGGGGCGGCAGCCCCCCCCCCCCCCCGCTATTTTTTGGATTTATCTTGCAGAGATTGAATTGCACCCCTAGTTCAATCATCACTTTTCGAGCGTCCAATTTTGCGAGAAAATGCTGCAAAATACGACATTTTAGGTATTACGTGTAATCCATGTATGTCTGTATGTATGTACTTCTTCGAACATCATAGGGGAAGCCACCCCCGCCAACCCTCCCGCTGCCTTTTAAATTCTATCGCACCCTTTCTTGAATCATTGCACCCCTAATCGAATCATCACTTCTTCCGACATCATGGGGGGGGCTGCCGCCCACCCCAACCCCCCCGCTACGTTTACAGAGATTTATTTAATTGCACCCTAGTTGAATCATCAATTCTTCGAACATCATGGGGGGGCTGCTAGTTAGTGGAGGCCTCTCCCGTCCGCATTTTGCCATCCGGTCCTAGGGTCCCCCCCACACTTTTGGGCACAATTCAAATACGCCCACTAAAACAGCCTATTTTCAACATTCAAATTCAATCACCCACCCACTCCAACACCAAAAAACACATATTCACACACCCATCTTCATTTCTTACCCCATCTCAACATCACCCTTACACTCATTCAATAACAACAATCATAACTACATACCACCTCAACAAATCCCACAAAAAAAATCCAAGCTACATACCAACATTTTTCCATTCCCAAGATCGCAACCCCAAGATCTCAATAATTTCTCCCTTGATCCAACCTGAGACCCTTTCCCATTTCCAACAAATACGAACAGTCTAAAAAAGAACGCTATGTTCGCCCCGAAAAAAGGTTAACCAATGGAAAAGGGAGAATTAAAACCGCTAACCCAAATCTTGAAAATAATCTGTGTGACATTGGATGGCAATATGCGGATGGGAAAGGCCTATGTAGGAAAGCACCTCCACGGCTTATACGGGAAAATTAAACTAAAATTACAACATATAAGATCTTATATGTTGTAAGTATAGTATAATCAAGAACTGAAACATTCATCTCAATAATAGCTAGCCGTGCTTTCATTATCGCTAAATTCTTCATCCTCGTCATAGAAGTCTTCCGTGCTTAACATATGATAAAATCGGATATGCCATGCTGCCTCTGTTCTGAATGGCATCATTTCCAACAGTGCTCTCATTGCGTCGTAATAACCAATTCTCAAGTGTTTTCTTTTGTCATCAATACTATCAATGAACCAGAGCTGTTTAAATTTATTTTCAATATCATATATGTAGGAATAATTATAGAACGCTTTCAATTCTAAATATATTTCATAGTCAGATTTGGTATCATCCAATGCTTCAGGAAAAGTCATTGCCCAGAATGGGTTTCTTTTTACTCTTTCCCAAGTTGGAAAATGGTTTTTAAGAATATCATTAAACCTGTAAGGACATATATCATAACAGTGATATGACATAATATTCAATCTAATTTCCAATGGTAGATTATTAATGTCGCGCATACTTTACTTAATATATTAAGGTAATATTTCTTTAAGCGCTTTTTCAGAGAAACTATATATTTATAGAAATATTTTTACCACTATAATTATAACATATAAGATTTTACATGTTATTATTATAGTATGATTATAATTTCAGTACAGGATAATAATTTAATTGACAAATCTTTCTTCTTTCATACATCATTTTAAAAATAATATTAACATCTCTCACTGTATTCTGAACATTAAACTTTTTACTTTCAATAAATAATTTGATATTTTCTTTAACATCTTCTCCTTTATCTTGACTATAACACAACAACCATAATATATCATCCATCATTCCATATTTTTTCATACTAATTTTAAGAAACTGTTTAACATAATCATAAGGTGGTATTTTATTTACAGTTAGAAATATTAAAATATCATCTTCTACATTTCTATGTCGAATTCTTTTTATTCCCAACAGACATCTGATTAATTCTTGATAATATCTCCAATTTCTACAAATTTTACATAAATCTTCTTCATCCATTGAATAATTAATAATATTATTCACTGTTTCATTAGGTAAATTTAATTTATACAATTCCATATTTTCTTTTTTGAAGTGACAACAATCATAGCATTTTTTATTGATATAATTATTGATTTCATCATCGTTCATTTTCCTCTTATTATATTAAGGTAATATTTCTTTAAATACATTTTCAGGGAAACTTTTAAATCAAGCGAATTATAATTACAACATATAAGATCTTACATGTTGTAAGTATAGCAAAACTATGGTATCAAAGGCTTTAATCTATGTATTTCCAGGGGTTGTATTCGTTTCTTCTGTTCCTTCCTTAACTCTTTTGTTGCTTTTACTTTGTCTCTGCATTCCTTACATGTTTTGTAAAATATCTCTTCCATTTTAATTCTGTCATACATTTTGTGAAAGTCCTTTCTTGGCTTTGCTTCGTCGCATTTACTGCAAGGATAAACCATTGTGCATCCTGTTTCTTCTTCATCATCTGTAGAACTCATAATATTAGTTATGCCAATATGTCTTTAAACGGATTTTCAGAGAAACATGTTTTTAATCAAGAATAAACCCCTGTATCTTCATCATAGTCAATTTGATAAAATGTCATAGTTGAAGCCTTCGGTTCTTTAATTTCTTTTTTATTAAGTTTGTTTAAATAAATATTTCTTTTATTTTTATATTCACCATTGGTTCGATCTACTTCTTTACTTTGATAACTGTTTGTTAGCGGTTTCTTCTTTTCCATTTCTTGCAAGATTTCTAAAATATTCTTATTCTGTTCTAAAACCTTGTTCAGTTTTTTAACCATCTTTTCTAATCCTTCATCCATGTAAATATATATATTATATTATAAAATAAAACTTTTAAAACTAAATGTTTAAATTATGTTAAATCTACTTTTTAATTACTAATTTTTCATCATTTGTTTAATAGTTTCCTGAGTTTCCTTATCACCATTATCGGATGGAGTAACTCCCCTCCCAAAGCGTATAGCAATATTATGAACATCTGTTTCTAAGTTGATACTGTCTTTAGTTTTATCAATATTCATTTTTTTATCATTCTTACTTAGTTTGAAACTTGTCGGAATACACGAACATTTACAGTTTCCTTTCTTTTGAATTTCTAATTCATTTTTCATTTCTAATATTCTTTTACACATTGGACAAGCAAACTCAATAACTGATGTTTCTTTAACAATTTCTTCTTTTTCTTCATCAGTTGAAGAAACAACTGGTTCAGTCTTATTCTTTGTCTTTCTTCCCATTTATATTAAGATTTACATTTTTATTTTTGATATATTGTATCACAAACTTAATTAATTCTAAAATAAAATAACATATTTTTTTACATCTATTATCAGTTATAACAACTTGTTCTATATTCTCTACTTCATCTATTATATTGATATAATCTGAATAGCTTCTATTCATATAAAATAATCAATATAAAATATTTTCTAAATAACTTTAATATTATTTTATTATGTCAGATGTTCCAATAATAAAGCCAATAAACATAACTGAATATGAATTCAAACAATCTAAATATGAGCACGTGCCAAAATTACCATTTAGAAGTATTATAGTTGCGAGTTCGACAGGTGGCAAAACAGTCTTGGTTCAGAACCTTATCTTAAATGTTTATAGAAATTCATTTGCAAGAATATTTATATTTTCCCCCAGCGTTCATAATGACCCAACCTTTACAGAAGTTAAAAAATATATCAGGGATGAATTGCACGTGGATGATGAAAAAGAACAAATTTATTTTGATAATTATAATCCAAGTGATTTAGAAAATGTAATTGAAAGACAGAAGAAAATAATTAATTATATGAAATCTAAAAAGATAAAGAAACTACATTCAATATTAATCGTTATAGACGATCATGCCGACGATCCTAAATTTGTTAGATATAGTAAATTATTACATGGATTATTTACAAGAGGTAGGCACGATGCAGTAAGCGTAATTTGTTCAACACAGAAATATAATGTGTTGGCGCCTATCATTCGTTTAAATGCCAGTTCATTATATATTTTTAGGTTGAAAAATGCCAGTGAATTAATGAGTTTTATTGAAGAAAATAGCGCCATTGTTGACAAACAGCAATTATTAGATATGTATCATCAAGCCGTTAATTTTGCTCCATATTCTTTTTTCTACGTGAATATGAATTCAAAAGACATTAACAACATGTTTCATATCAATTTTGAACAGGCATTTCAAATTACAAATGATGAATAAAGATATTCTAATTTAATATAATATAATAATATGCTAATGAAACTATGTAGATGTGGTGGATTTTATCGTAGAGGTAATTATAATTTTCATACTAATTCTTGGATACATAAACTTTATAAGGCATTGAAAAGACGACCAACAGATGAGGAATTATTAAGATTTCAAAATAATTTTGTTGATGAAGAAGATTTAATAGATGATATGTGTAGCAACGCCTCAACAAAATTACCCGAAAGTGAAATGACAGATTATGATAGTAATTAATAATATTAATGTATGTTAATATTATCAATTTAAATTAACGAAGCATTGCAAAATTGTAAAGCAGGAAGTTTATATATTAATTTGTCAGATTTTTCTTTTTCTAATTTCTCAATTCGTGCCACACATTCTTGAATAGATTTTATTATTAAAGTATCTGCTCTTGTTTTTTCATCTACTCTTAAATTCTTAATGTCTTCCATACTGTTATTTTCATCGTCTTTACTTTGACCAATACCCATTATATATAATATTATTTAGATTTTAATTTTTCAAAATTATCTTTTTGTTTTTCTTCTTCGTCTTCTTCTTCGTCTTCAGTTGGTGCTGGTATTTCTGTTGGACTTTCAGATGAAGAACTATGAACAGTAATAGGTGGAGAACTATGAACACTAACAATTTCATTAGAAGAACTACTGCTACCTTGTGCATTTCCTGCTGTTATTTGATTGACTAAATCTGCGATATTTATTGTTGTTACAATTGCGCTATGTGATAAGTTTAATATTATATCTGCTACTGTAGCGCCGTTGTGTAGCATTATTTCTATCATTTTTGTCAGTTTGAATCTTTTTTCTTCTTCATCGCTGTCCTCCTCGTCTGGTGGTTTCTTTGGCGGTGGTTCTGGTGGTTTGTTGTTGTCAAGCATTGTAGTAAAGGCTGACACCATTGTGTCGCGTTGGTTTTTCAGTGTTTGTGTTGCTTGCGTTCTTGTTGGTTCATGTCCTTTGTATGCGTTGTGCCAAACGTTTTTAAGCATTATTTTAAACATATTATCTTGGTTTTCCTTTACCTTAAACGCTTCAAATGTCATATTTAATTGTTGATTTGCATCATTATATAACTTTTCTTGAGTCTCTCTGGTTTCTGTGGCGATTGTATCTGTATTGGTTGCAATGTCAATAAATTCTCTCGGTATGCCCTTTTTCATCATTTTCGGTGGTTGTGTTGTTGTTGGTGTGTTTGGTTTTGTTAGGTTATGTATTGAAAAACTGTCGTCGTGATCATAATTATCATTGAACTTCTGCTTCTTTCTTTTCAGTATATTTTTAGTTAATATTATCATTATTATTATTATTATATATTTTTATTTCTTACCTTTACCCTTAAAACTTGCCTTGAGTTCTTCTATTCTACCTTTGCTTAAATTTGCTATCCATCCGCCATTATCAATAGTGTCTAAAATCATATCCACTAAATATTCTTTGTATGTTCTCGCCTTGCCTCTTCCCTTTTGTTTCAATTCTTCTTGTATTTCGCTTTCTTCTGGCACTTGAATTCCTCTTAAATAAAACTGAAATTTAATATCATTTACTGTTAAATTAGGGTTGTCTTTCCAGTAAGCGGGACTAATAGTATTATCTATTGTTGTTTTAAACAATGGCGTCATTGGCAATGGTGGTGGTTGTTGGGCTGTTGAACTTGATGCTCCTGTTGCTTGTTGAACTGATGTCGCGTGCAAATTGTCATCTACTGCTCGAGGTGATAGTTCAACATCTTCTACGCGCATCGTTTGCTGGTCGTCTGCTACTGCTCCACCTGCTGGCGCTTGTCGTGGTTCTGTTGGTGCTGATTGTTTGTTTGTCACCATTCTATGAAATAGTGTCCCGCCCATCTCTCTTAAATTTGATGCCATCGCCCTGCCTACTTCTTCCGCTTTCCGCTTTGTTGCAGTTGCTATATCTTGTAATTGTGTATCTACAATTGCCTCGTGTTGTCTTGTCGTTTGTTGTGGTGTGGAAAAGTCATATTCGTCATTTACTGCATCGGCGTTTGCTTGGACTGGTGTTTCTGCATTCATTTTGTGAACTGCATAAGTATGCCCGTTTCTGCGTGCTTCTTGTTTCATCATTGCCTCTCTCATTTGTCTGTCTAATATTCTCATCTCTTGGTCTTTCAATAATTCTAAAATGGTCGCTTCCATCAAAAAAACTACCCTGAGGACTTGCTTTAAAAAAGGTAGCATCTCTGTTAGGTAGTTTTCCCGTTATTAAATCATTTTCGCCTATTAAATTAGCGATTTCTTCATAAGTAGGTCGTCGTTTCAATCCAAATTTTGCATATGGATTTATTAATTCTAAACTTGCTGTAGTTGCCATATTGATATAATATTAATTAGAAAATATTGTTAATAATATTTTTGTGAAACATATTATTAATAATAAGATGTTATTGTTAATAATATTTTGTGAAAAATATTATTAATCTATATCAATATATTTTAAGTAAATATTAACTTTTTTGTATCTTCATACCATTTATTTAAATGTTCTTTTGTTGCGTGTGGTAAGTTAGGACGATATAATTCGCCCATCATTCTATCCAGCTCATTTACATAGTTTGCTCTCTTGTTTCCTTCGTCAATCTTTTTCCTTAAGGCTACTGATGCTTCTTGTGAATTTCTTAATTTCATTTGTTCATGTAGGTGCTCTAAATATTTTGTATCTTTTAGATCAAACGGACTATATTTAATTTGTGAGGATTGTAAAAATACTTTACCTTTATTTTTTTTATTATTTCTTTTGTGGAATTTATACATTATATATTTATCATAGATTTTAATTTTAATCGTAAAGAATGCTACCCGACTCTCTTAATTCCAGAACAGACTCCGAGATCATATGCACAAACACCTCGCGGACATCTTCATCAGTTGTTAGTGCTCTATTACTTCCTTTCAGTTTGAATACTAACAGACCTCCCATTTTAGTATTCTGTCCAGTAAAATTAGTGTCTGCCATTTTCTCAAATGAAATCCCAATAACGAACTTGTCTTCTCTGTAGCGTTTATATGAAATGCTAAAGGCGTCTTGATCAGGGTTCAAATAGTGTAATGTTCTTCGGAGGTAGTAGGCACTCTCGGCGAGGCTCTGGCATTCAAATTCTGGATATTTCTTGTTGTTGATTTGTAATTGCCACGTTAAGTTTAAATCTGAATTTTGAAAGCCCTTTCCTTGGTATGTCGCGCGATCAGCTCCATCTGGATCAGGACCATCAAAAATACGAGAATTAATCATAGGATTGTAAAAATAATTCCATCGCTTGTAAATGTAGTTGTCTTGTCTGTAATAATCAGTATTTTGTGGATCAGTTCCTGCTCTTGGTGAGCGATATAGTGTAATGAAACAACCATTCAATTTAGAAGCGGATTTAACAATATTCATATTAATTTCATTTCCTCCCGCGTTGAATGATTGTGTCATAGTGTGATACATAGGAAATACTAATTTCAAACTTTGACCCTCTAACAAATGTTTCACTATATTATTGTTGACCGTATTGTCCAATTGAATTACCTCGGCTCTAATGATTACGTTATTTAATTTCCACTGTGTTGAAGTATCGCCGGTTGTGAAATAGTAGCCGTATTTGTCAGTATATTTGTTGTCGATTAAATTTCCATCTGCACCACGGGTAGCAAATGGTGTAATTACTGGTACGTGCTCATCCGATACAACTGTAAATTCTAATTCAAGTGGCGCATAACGAAGCGGTAAATAATAATTGCTTTCTAACAGTCCACATACCGGTTTATGTCCTAATCTCATATAACCATTTACACCTCCGGGAATACCTGCTACTGAATGGCGAGTGTATCTTGAAGTTAAATCACCCCAATTATTATGGTCTCCTGATTTAAATGTTGCCTCGGTTGGTGCCGTTCCGGTAGTTCCTCGTTCATTATTAACATCAATGAATTCTGCTAACCCAGTAGCATAAGTATGTCTCCAGTCATCATCCCACCGAGGATTAGCCCCACCTTCTAAATCGTCCATATCTCTGACATCTTGACTTTTAAAGGAATTATACAATTCACAGTGCCTATTGTATTCAATAATATCCTGAACTTGTTGTCCGCCTACTGTGCATCTATAACGACTGAAGAAGGATGACAAATTACCTAACGGGCGTAAGAAATGACTTCGTGTTCCGTCTGTGTTTTGAAGATTGGCAAATAAACGAATAGAAGATAAATCAATATATGTGTTGTCTTCACCTGTTATATGAAATCTAATATTTTTGTTTCCTGAATTTGGATTATAAACATTACTACCCGATGGAAAATAATTAACGTGTCGTCGGTCTGTGATATATTGTGCTGTTTCTGGAAGTCCAAAATTTAGCGAGTTAATCATTGTAGTTTCTGATTCGGCGATTATATTATCCATTACTTATATATGATAAACTTAGATTTTATTTTTTTATTTTTATATTTTTTTTATGTGAAAGCATTGTAGTAGAATTATTTGAAGTTGTATTTTTTATAGTATTTATTAAATAATTGTTTTTTGTATCAACTATATCTTTTATAGTATCATAATCTAAATTCTTATATTGTTTATCGTATTTTGACGGTTCTTTTGTCAGTTTCTTCTCTAATGGAATTTTGTTTTGTTTGTCTTTATTTCTATACATTATTATTAATATTATTGATATTTTATTGTTCTGGTGTTGAATTAGGATTGAAACGCGAGGCATTTAACCCGAATTATCATTCGGGTTGAACCCATTAGAAATATCAGTAGTAGGATTAATTTCAGTCATACCTTGTCCTTCCCAATTATTGAAACTGTGTTTATCTAATAAGTTGTTGCTTTCTATTTCTCCAGTTATTGCCGCGTCATCAAACATTGCTATAGGATCTCCGCGATTTCTAAATCGTAAGTATCGCGGGTTTTTCTGTTGATTACTTCCTGATACAAAAGGTGATGAATAAACAGTAGTAGCATATTTGTTTCCGTGTCTATTGTTAATTTCTTGAACAACGGATGAGCCGAGGGAATGTCCAACGAGTCTATCGACATCTGGATTTTTCCTTAATTCTTCCATTGCGTCTTTATATCTTTCGCTTAATTGAACATTATGAGTAGGAATAAAAAACAAATCTGCAATTACATCATTGACTTTGTGATTTAGTCCCGTTTTAGCACCAGTACCACCAATATATAAAGTGTTGCCTATTCTTGTTATTCCATTTATATTTGAATACGCGGCGTCTAACCCTTTAACATCATCAATTTTATTTTTATTTTGAACATTAATTTCTTCAGCATATCGTGTTTTATGTTTCATTATCTGCTTATCAAAATGTTTATTGAAACCTCCTATTTTGTCTTCCAATTTATTTTTATGGTTAAAAATTACATCTTCTATTAAATCCTTACCTGCAGTATAAGCTTTATCACTTGCTACGCCTGCCATCATTTGCGTAGGCGATCTGCCTTCAATAGCACCTAATAATAATTGTCTTCCTATCATATAATAATAATTATATAATAATTTCTATTGTATATTATATTTATGAGTGATAGGTTAACATATAAAAAAATCTATGTTGATAGTGCCTACAGATTGCAAGAAAGTAATTCTACCAGCGATTTTATTATAGAACTTGACCAAAACTTTGAAATTCCACCAAGAACAAAAATGTTCGTGACCGAGTGTTCATTCAGCACTCCGTTTTATACAACAGAGAAAGGGTTTTACGAACGCTTCTATATTATGTTGTATAATAGTTCCAATGTCTTATTGAGAAGCACTGCCGTTGATGTATCCGGCGAAATTTATTATGCTAATCAATTATCGTACAAAATACAAACGGAATTAAACACGGCATTTAATGATATTGTGCCTGACTTATTCTTAACAGTATATGGACAAAGCGAACGCAAAATGGAACTTAAATTAAATGACCCCCTAACTTACAAAATCAAAATACCTACAGATGAAGAATTAGAAACTTATGTAAATGGCGAATGGAACAGAGGACAGTTTGAATATGACAATTTAAGACCAAAATCTATTAATTATTTATTAAGTAATTATATTGCCTATGATCCTGCGTCATCTTGGTTAAGTGGATACTTTAATTTAGTTCCTTTTCAGAATGTATATATTAACTCACCTCAACTAAGCGACTACAAATATTCAGCACCTAATAATTTTAGTAGTTCAGTAATTAAAAAAGTTCAAATTAATCAACAACTTGGTGGTGTTATTAGCGACTACACCTCACCTATATATGCAGATTTTATTGATGTAGGCGGTAAAAATATTAAGCGACTACACTTTAAAATTACAACTTCAAGAAACGAAGTTATTGATTTTCACGGCGTACCCATACAGTTTAGTCTTTTATTTCAATTAGATAACTAAATAAACCCCTAAAAATTAATATTGATAATATTAAAAATATCAAATTAATAATATTAAACATATCAAATTAATAATAGTAAATTATTAATATTTCTCATTTTGTCCATATAGACAAAATATATAAAACATATAGACAAAATATATAATATATTATATATGTCAGAAGTCGAACCTGAAATTACTAATACAATTGAAGCAGACGCACCAGTAAATGAATTACCACCAATTGAAGAAGAAGAAGCACCAAAGGCAGAACCAACAATAGAACCAACACAAGAAATAAAACCTGTAGAACCTCTTAAAAACAACTCAAAAACTCAAGCGCGTAATGAAAAGAAAATAACCTGTCCAAAATGCGCCAAAACTTTAACATTAAAATCTTACAGATACAGTCATGAACGCAATTGCCAAGGACCATTAGAAACTAAGCCTATAAAACCTAAACCAAAAGCAGTTCCGATAGCAAAACCCCAAAAGGTAGAATACAACGAAGTAGCGCACCGCGAAGAAGAGCAACGTATTCCGCAACAACAGCAACAAAATAATATAATAGCGAACACCCCACCCCCAAGAAGATCGCAACCGCAACCGCCTCCAAACCCGCTACAAAATATAGCGCAACATTACCAATTATTGCAAAATGAATATTTAAGACAGAAGCAAGAAAAATATAATGCATTAAATAAGAATATATTTGGTTCAAGAGGAAAGAAAAGATAAAATATAATTATTATATAACCTACTATATAATAATTATGTTTTCAACATTATCACTAGACGGCTCAAGTAGAATTGTAGCAAGTGAATTAGTATTAATAAATTCAACAGAACCATCAACATTAAGCAGTGTTTATGCTACAAAACAAGAATTAGCAGACACAGCAGGATCATTAGGTGGAGGTTATACAATTGAAGAAGTTGATGCTCTTATTTTAGCACAGAAAAATAAGATAGATGCCAATATTTTAGATATTACTGAATTAAACGCAACATCAACAACTATGTTTAATGAACAAGTAAATCAAAACGCAACAATTACAAGCAACTTTAATAATATAACAGCACACGGATTAACCATAACTTCAATACTACCGACTATATCAGCAAATACAATTAAACTTGATTCTAATTTTAATAACATTAGTTCGAATACACATTTAATCAGTAATTTAAATGCTACAGTAACATCGCATATATCATTAATTGACACAAACATTAATAACATAACAGGACACGGAAACACAATAACAACCATTCTTACAGATATAGCAGATTTACAAGCAGGAGCGGGCGCTTCTTGGACTACAGCTGAAAAAACAACTATTCAAGCGGATGTATCAACATTATATACAAACGATACTAATTTATTCAATACTAACACTGCTTACAGTAATACATTTGCTTCAATTATATCAGATAATAATATACAAGATGTATTAATAACTCAAAATTCAAACACAATAAATAGTTTAATATCAGCAGATTTACAAAAGCTAGATAAAATAGATACTAACGCTCAATCAGTAGCAGGTGCTATTAATTTTAGCGATAATGCAACTTTACACAGTGATTTAAACATGCTTACTACTGGTTCTATAATATGTAATAAGTTTAGCTGTACCCCTTCACCAAATTTAGGACTACAAATGACTTTTCAAATGTTTAATCGTGAATTTAATATTAATAGAGATGGTAGAATGTGGATGTCAAGCTCAGGAGGCGTTTGGGAAACACAAATCGGAGATGCTAATGTTGGTCGTGTATGGATAAAAGATCGATTCGGTTTAGGGGCAGTTGGCGTTGTTAATTATGTTTTAAATTGTGCTGGGCAAGCTCGATTTACAAGCGCTGTCCAGTTTATAGGAACAGACAGTGCAATAAGTCTTAACAATGGTTCATATTTAAATTTTAATAATAATGGTTCAATACGAAGATATACACCAGATGCTACAGAAGGTTTATATATGGCGCATAATAATTTTGTTGCTGTTAGTGTTGGTGGCGATATTACTAATTCTTCTAATCAATATTTTATGTGTGATGGTGCTGTATCAAAAACCATATTCAATAAACCAGTTGATGTGTTAGGTGATGTATATACAAATGGCGATTTAACAATGGTTTCTGGTAAAAAGATTGAAGTCAATCAAGTTCAGTCTGTATCAGGAAATACTTTATTATTACAAAATTCACCGAGTGGCAATGTTCAATTTGGCAACACATCAAAACTAATAATTGATAATGCTGAAATGTATGTCGATACAAATGATTTAATAATTAGGAATAGCAACACTTCAAACTCTATTAATTTGGTTGTTGGATTATCTGCAACATATGCTGATAATAAAATTATTTTGAATAGTGGAAGTAATAGCGAATTACGAGGCGACTGGACTATTGACGGTGATATGACTTTTGGAATTGCTCATAAAATCAATTTGAGACATTTAAATAGTGATGCTGTTTTAAGATTAGAAGCATCAACAACTATTGATAGTTATATTGATGGCACTAAATATTTACAATTGGATGATACTCAATTTTCATCATTTAACGGATTTAATTTAAGTAGCGATAAGAGACTGAAAGATAATATAGAAGATGTAGAAGATGATACTGTAAATATGGTAAAAAAAATTAAGATTAAAACATTTGTTAAGAATCAAAAAACCAGAAAAACGGAATTAGGATGGATTGCTCAAGATGTTCAACAATACACAAATCCGAAATATAATATTGTAAATGATTCGGGAGAATACTTAACGATGTGTTATGATCGTATGGCTTGTATTAGTTGGGATGCTTTATCAAAACTAATCGATCGTGTAGAGTATTTGGAAAATGAAGTTTTTAAAAAGAAAAAGAAAAAAGACAAGTCAAAATAATATAATATGATCCAAGACATGGAGAAACGATTTAGAATTAAAATTATTAAAAAATGATTAATTTAATCATAATCAATGATTAAATAAACCAATTATTCTACACCACTCGGCATTTTCAGCCCGTAATCTTCAAATTTGTATTTTCTTGGGAAGCCAGTTTTTTGTTTTGGTTTTTGTTCTTCGGGTGCCATTTCAATGCCACTCTCTTTAATCATTTTATCTAATCTTTTTCTATGCGCGGTGTTTAAAGCATTTTGCCTTTTTTTGGCCTTGTATGCTTCATCGTCTCTGACTTTATAATAATAGAGTCGGTTGTAATACGCCAGCATTGTTTTTATTTCTTCCAGTGTCAAGTCGTCGGGGTGTTTGTCTGTGATCATTACTATAATATTATATGTAACATTTCTTTAAGACATTTTATAGGAAATTAATTTAAATATGAATTCTTCCCTAAATTACACCTAAAGAAAAAATAATATTAATAATTAATATCTAAAATATATTATGTCATTGTCAAAAACTATAAGAAATAACATCAGGTCATTAAATTCAAGAATTGATAGGTTAGCAGGCGATACCAGGGAAAAAGCCACCGAATTGAGAGATCTATATGAACAGCGAAAAATTGCACAGTTTAGCACCGCATCAACTATTATTGACGGGTTTATCAATGCAACCACCCCAAGGAAAAAAAGAAATGGGACAAAAAATACGACGATGTGATCCAAAACAACCGTATAAATCTACCGTTGAATGTTAGGATGAAACGAAGCACTGTAACTAACATTGTAAAGCAGTCTAAGGCGAACGATGAATCGTGGACATTAGACGTCATGCTTTACCGCGAAGGTGTTAGGGAAGGTGACAACAAAAAGCCGGCTTTCACATACAAAACAGAATACGGAGAACTCAAATATTACCCCATAACAAAGGACGGTAAGGAGAGAACATACACCGTTAACGCCAGCACAAATATAGACGAGTATGTAGGCAAACGAATTGTAAAAACCAAGGATTATGATCTATTCAGAAAGTTCATTGTAACACTTGCCCAAGATCCAGAATTTGAAACAATGCTAAATATTATGGGTGGGTATGTTGGCGTTGATCAGAAAAAAACAATCGAGATCAACAAGAAGAAGAGGTTAACCAAGAAGACTAACGCTGTGGCTTACAACGTAGAGACGGGGTATATTGGCGCCTTGAAGATCTTGAGGGCCAGAAAGGTGGAAGGTGGACAGCCTAGTAATCCACGACAAGCCAACCTGAGAAGGTCGGAAAACATCAGTATGTGTAATACTTACATGTATACCGAGTTGGATACATCGAAAGAAACATTTATGGAAGCAATCCAGAAAGGTAATTATGTAGACAATCAATGTTGGTTGAATACACTCACTGATTATTATAAAGATACCCTAATGAACAACAAGAAGAAAGAACCAATGTCGCGAGGGATGATACTAAAACTAATAAATAAAACAGAACAGGAATTCACAGAGTCGGGGGCGTCAATTGATGACATGATCCCGGTATTTATAAAATACAGAATGCGTGTGAGAATAATAGACCAACTGGGCAAAATCATTTATTCTTATTCACCAGAGATGTTTGACCGCAACATCAGAGCCTTTTATGCAATGGTCAAAAATAATCATATCTACACACTGAATACTAATATTAAAAGATTGGAACAAAAACAAAATACTGATGATGCATTTGTAGTAGAGGCACGGCCCGACTATCATATAAGTGATAGAGAGAAGCCATCGATTTGCAAAATGTTTTCTACTATTGATGACATTTTTGAAATGGTTAAGGCAACAATTGCGAACAGAACCGACAAACAGGAAAAGAACTTTTTAGATTTAGTTCATAGAGAGAATGATCTAAATAAATTATTTTGCGATTTCAAAAATATCGGGTATGAATGCAAGATTGTTCACAAAGCAGGGACTATTTCAGAATTGAGGGCGGGCTTCAATAATGTATATCTAAACATTAGGTCACAGTGTCTGATAGACGACCAGATCAATAGTGACATCACGGTAGACAGAGAAACGGTTTACAACAATATGACTGAAGCGATGTTTACATTCAAAAAGAAATTATTCAATCCAAATCACAAGTCTTATTACAGTCCTACCGATATACAAGTTTTAAATAATTATAGAACCATCGTCCCACAAGGCGAGTTATTCAAGGGCTTGGATAAGTTGGATGTTCCAAAACAGGAGATCGACATGAACAAAGCGTTTACGGATGCATTTAATACGATTACCAGAATAGGAGTTTTTAATCAGTTTGATAATTGGAAAGCTTACAATAGTAAATGTAAGATCAAGGATGTAAATATATATTTGGTAAAAGCAGAACTGACACATCGCAATCTGTTTTTTAATAATGATACTAATATAGTTTATGGTATGTTTCTTAAGCATTTTATGCCACTTGTTGCATCTGGCGAGTTGTCCATTACTCACTACAAACAGCCACATTTCATCCACAAGGTAGATAATAAAATGTTGGTTGAGGAACTCTGGGGAAAGCGAATAAGCGAAAATATTGAAGAAGACAAGGCAATTAAAAAAATAATAGCCAACTCGATTTTTGGCTTGTTGGAAAAAAGTAAGAACAGCAGTCAGAGATCATTCGTTTTTAATGATCTCAATGAGGCGATCAGCCTTCAAGCAGATGCAGGGGGGAAGTTAAACATGATGAGCAGGAATACTGCCAAGTGGGTTGAGGAATATGATGATAATGGCATGTGGTGCCGTGATAGAGAAGTATCTGAACAAAACGACAATTTATATTATATTCTGAATGTGGTTGATAGGTGCGAGTTGTCCAATGGGTTTCGTTTTATTAAAGAAATGCTATTGCAGTATCATAATTTCAAAATGCAATGCGCATATCAAAAATTGACAGAGAACAATGTTAAGGTATTGAGTGTCAAATGCGACGCTTTTGTCGTGGACTGTTCGGGTTTTAATAAGTTTGGTTTGAGAAAGACTCAGCAGTTGCTAGATTTTCACGATGGGATCGGTGGGTGGAAATTAGCTAAGACTCACGATGAGATCCATCATACAGGAAAGCAGTTGTATGAACAGAAGAAGTGTGAATATGTTGATATCCCGATTGTCAAAAGTAAGAGAGTTAACATCATTAATGAGTATGATGAAAATGAATTGGTTGAACTTGTTGAGAAATATAGGTGCTTGATGATTAAGGCTAAATTCGCAGGAGCGGGCAAGTCCACCATCTGCAAGAACATGGAGAGACTCAAGGGTTATAAAGTGTTGTTCGTGGTTCCTACCAATAATCTGGGTTTGGAGTGCGAAGTGGAAAGCGTCACTGTAAATAAATTCTTCAGTATAGCAGTCAATGACGAGAAGCTAGATAAATACGATCATTCGATGTTTGATGTCATTGTGTTTGATGAGATTTGTTTTAATAATACCTTTGTATTGGCAAAAATTAAGGGCTTTGTAGAGCAACATAGGGCTAATAAAATCATATTAGCTACTGGTGACGCCAAGCAATTGAGCCCTATAAAAGCACTGACTAACACTAAGAAACACGAGATTTATATGAATGAATGTATTGATAGCATTTTTCCTCATCATTTGTTTTTGGAAGAGTGCAAGCGATTGAAGACTCAGGAGGACAAGGATAAACTTAAAAGCATTTATGCCGACATCTTTGAGCATGAATTGTCTCTACATGATGTCATCAATAAGTATTTTAAATATACTGATGACATCACAGGAACAGAAAGCAATGTCGCATATTTAAATAACACTTGTAGAGAGGTTTCAAGGCAGATCAGGAAACGACAGGGCAAACAAAATGAGTTTGGAGTCGGCGAGATCATGATATGCAGAGAGTATAGGAAGACAAAAACCTATAAGTTAAATGTGAATTTTAGGTATGAGATAATTAATATTTCCGATCCTTGGATTACCATTGCTAATATCAAAACACGAGAAGAGATTACATTACATATTGGTATCTTGAGAAGTCATTTTATCTTTGCCTTCTGTTATACTTGTCATTCTGTTCAGGGGTGTTCCATTGATGATGATGTCGTGATATTTGATTGGAACCATCATCTGATAACTCGCGAGTGGCTTTGGACGGGAATCACTCGGGCAAGGGATTTAAACAGAGTAAAATTTTACAAATACAGTAGTGATTTAAATGAAGAGTTTAACGCAAAATGCATTATGAATTATTTTGATAGAAAGGTGTTAGCATACAAGGAACAGGATCGTAAAAATGGCTTTGGTATTCCAAAAGAAAATTATGTAGATGCCGAATGGTTGAAGGACAACGTCAATGGCAAGTGTGCCAACTGTGGCTGTGGTTTCGTGTTGTCAATGGATTCTGGCAATATAAATTCTAATCTGACTTGTCAAAGGTTATGTAATGATCTTCCCCATACAAAGGATAATGTCATTGCCTTCTGTGCTTCTTGTAATAGATGCTTCAGTGATAAAATCACATATTGATAACTATGTTGTTTATAAAGATTTAAAGAATAGATATCTTAAGGTAAATGAGGATATGAACAAATATCAAAACGGCAAGATTTATCAAGTGGTAGACGTAGGGTTCAACAAGTGCTATATAGGATCAACGACCGAAGAGTTAAGCCGCAGAATGGCAAGACACAGGGAGCGCTACAAAGATTATTGCAAAGGAGGCGGGCGAAAGTATGAAAGGTCCATGATGTTGTTTGATGAATACGGACTGGATAATTGCAAGATATGATTGATCAAAGACTTCCCTTGTAAGAGTAGAGCAGAATTAGAAAGAGAGGAAGGAACTGAAATCTTAAATAAAATTGATATGTGTGTAAATAAAAATGTTGTGGGAAGGTCACGCAAGGAATTCTACCACGACAACCGCGAAAGGCTTTTGCAAGAGAAAAAGGAGCACAGAATAAACAACATTGATAGATACAAAGAAAAGGACAAACGATACACTGAACACAATAAAGAACAAATTCGTGAAAGACATAGCCGGTGGTATCAACAGAACAAGGATGAGGTCAACGAAAAAAGTAGGGCAAGGTATCAACAAAACCGAGAAAAATATTTGGCGCAACAAAAGCAACCCTTCCATTGTCACTGTGGTGCTTCTTGTGTGTGGAATGTCAAGGCAAGACACTTCAAATCTCAGAAGCATCAGCAATGGTTAAAGCAACAAGAGCCAGAACAAGAACCACAAGTAGAACAAGAAAATTAAAATATCATCTTTATTATAATGAGTAGTTCTAACAAAGATGATATAATTTCCAATGTGTATTACGATCGTGCGGGGTTTGGTTCTTTAAGAACAACTCTAGTAGACAGTAAGAAAAAGGATCCTTCCATCACAATGCAAGATGTTAAGGAGTGGTTTGAAGAGAATGTGCAAAGGAAAAAACAACTATCCGGATACAACTCATTCATCGCTCCACATGTTCTGTATGAATTTCAGCTTGATTTGTTCTTTATTTCAAAAAATGATTTACAAACTCAAAAATTTAGTATAGGTTTAGTTCTTATTGATGTTTTCTCCCGTAAAGCCGCGGTGATGCCTATCATGTCAAAGCAACCTGCCGACATCACTGCTGGGATAATGGAAGGTTTGAGCAAACTCGGGAAGCCCCACCTCATTTACTCTGATGACGAAGGGAGTCTTAACAATCAGGATCTTGTTGACTTTTTCAAGGATCAACAAATAGAGAATTACAAAACAAGAGGGCACCCTCATTTTGTTGAGCGCTTCATCCGCACGTTCAAGGACATGCTGTTTAAAAGGGTTGATGCAGACGAGAAAAAGGGAAAGGTTAATATACAATGGGTTGATTATATCCCCGAGGTCATGCTGACATATAACAGTAAAATGGTTCATTCTGCCCACAATATGACTCCAAACGATGCCCACAAAAAGGGAAACCATCTTGAGGTCAAGTTGAAGCTTGAGATGAACAGAATCAAAACCCGTAAATATCCCCCTGTTAGGGTTGGCGATGAGGTCAAAATATACCGCAAAAAAGGGATTTCCGAGAAAGAAAGAACGAGCAACTGGAGCAGTGTCAAATACAAGGTTTCAAGGGTTGAAAAAAAACTTGGACAAGACTATTATTATGTCCAAGGTGTGACTCGTGCTTATTTGAGATCGGAAATTCTGAAGGTCTGAAGGAGGGGGCATCAATTCAGCACATGTCACCAAATTGTGTTGCAGTCATGCTGGCTACGGTTTGTAGTCATGTTGGCTACGGTTTGTAGTCATGTTGGCTACGGTTTGTAGTCATGTTGGCTACCGTTTGTAGTCATGTTGGCTACCGTTTGTAGTCGTGTCGACTACATTTGTAGTCATGTTGGCTACCGATTGTAGTCGTGTCGACAACGACAGTCATGTTGGCTACCGTTTGTAGTCGTGTCGGCTACAGTTTGTAGTCATGTTGGCTACAACTATTTGGGGTTGGAACGCTAGGCCTTTCCCATCCGCATTTTGCCATCCATATTTTACTGGGATTGTTTCCTTGATTTGGGTTAACGGTTTTAATTCTCCCTTTTCCATTGGTTAACCATTTTTTGGGGCGAACATAGGGTTCTTTTTTAGACTGTTTGTATTTGTTGGAAATGGGAAAGGGTCTCAGGTTGGATCAAGGGAGGAATTATTGAGATCTTGGGGTTGCGATCTTGGGAATGGAAAAATGTTGGTATGTAGCTTGGATTTTTTTTGTGGGATTTGTTGAGGTGGTATGTAGTTATGATTGTTGTTATTGAATGAGCATAAGGGTGATGTTGAGATGGGGTAAGAAATGAAGATGGGTGTGTGAATATGTGTTTTTTGGTGTTGGAGTGGGTGGGTGATTGAATTTGAATGTTGAAAATAGGCTGTTTTAGTGGGCGTATTTGAATTGTGCCCAAAAGTGTGGGGGGGACCCTAGGACCGGATGGCAAAATGCGGACGGGAGAGGCCTCCACTAACTCTGCTGCCCCCCCCCAACCACCCCGCTAGTTTTTAGACTTTTTGCAGAGATTTAATTGCACCTATTCGAAACATCACTTCTGCAAACAGCATGATGGGGGGGGGCTGCCGTCCCCCCAACCCCCCCGCTACTTTTTACTGTATTTTCTTCTTTTACAGTGATTGAAATGCCCTCCTATTTGAATCATCATTTTTTTGACCCCGGGTTGCCCACGATTTGTTGGTGATGCTAGGGATGTTGGTCGGACATGCGGGGGATGTTGAAAACGATGCTGGGGATGTTGACGGGCTTGTGTAAAATGCGTCTACGACACTTTTCTGGCCCGGACGAAAAACGAGAAAAAACAGTGAAAAAAACCCAAAATAAATCCGCACCCAAACTAAAATGGGTGGTGCACTTATCCCAAATGGTACCGTTGGTTGTGAACCATGGCCACGTGTTGGGCTTGCTGGATCGTCAGGGAGGGGAGCCTTCTAAGCGTTTCGGAGCTTGTGCCAAGGCGGAAGACTTACATCCTGATTGCAGCCAATATTTTCTGGCTGAGCCCAGAGAGCAGAACTGTCTTGCTGCTCACATTGGTGATATACTTCCGCTACATGCACTTGAGAAGCTTCAGCTGAAGTGTTCGGGTTGCCAACAGTCATGGAAGTGGACAGGGCCCCCTAAAATGATGTTTCCTTGGTTCATGACAATAGGGCCGTTTCGAGAAGCCATGCGGAAGACTGTTTCAGTCTGAAAGTGATTTATGATTTATCCATGTATCTATCTATTCATCCATTTATTCCTGTGTTTGTTTTGTTTTGGCTGAGTTCTCCTTTTGGATAGTATCATTCTCTGGCATGCAGCGAGGGAAGCACAAAGGTTAGTGGAAAACAATGGGGACCCCAAAGAAGCAACAAATCAAAGGGGGAGCTAATTCTGGGGAAGTTAAGGCCTCCTTGGGAACCGACCCCCGTGTTGAGAAGCATTCCCATGTGATGCAATCTGAGGAGATCTGCCCTTTGACAACCGCGCGTACCAGGGGGTGGACCGCCTGCAGTTCGACTCCTTGGCGACCTTCACTTGGCTGCTGCTGGGCCGGCTCTTCCGCACCATGCGTCTTGGCTCACGGCTGGGTGGACTTGGTGGCTCACGGCTGGGCTCGAATCAACCAAACGAGTAGGCAATTCACTTTGCGAGGCGGAGCGGGGGGGTCGCATGGCGCTTTGGCAGGGAGACACATTTGGCATAAAGGTTGATTTGTGGTTTGGCCTTTTTTTCTTTGTCTTTCTTTCTATCATCTTTCACGTGGCCTTCAGACAAGACTGGATCAAGATCAATGGACGGAAAGAGGACTAGTTTGAAGGCTCCCACCCCCAGTCCTCACAAGCTCTGACAGCCCTTGACAACTCATGATGCACAGCTTTGGAGTATCATCCAGCTTTTGTGAGCACCAATTAGGCTGCAGCGGACTGAGAACGCCATTCCTCTAACCTATTCGCCCGTCTTCTACATTCCAGCTGCCTTCAACTTTTTCGTGCTGCTGTGCAGACTCTTGGCCTCGGGGTAGCACATATTCGGAAGGCAAGGTGGTTGGTTCAGCTCTCGCGTCAGGTTGGCACTTGCACCTATCAGTCAGTGGGAGCTGCAATCAGAGCTTGAGTTCGGCCTAAGGAGCTAGCTACCTGGTCCTTCGGGAAATGATTTGGCCTTTGCAGTCTCCTCCTACGCTGTTGCTCACTGAATTCATTTTGCAGTGTGGCAGCGTTGCCCGCGTGATGCGTGGGAAGCATTGCCTTGTCACCTGCGGGCGAAGCTGAGGTTGCCCGAATGCTTGAGGGCACGTCTTGATCACAGAGTGACCTTCTCGTTTATCCCGCCAGCGGGCTTCTCAGTAGGCTTTTCACCAAAGGGGCCGGGATGGTTGGGCGTGTGATGTGACTTTTTTCCCTATCCGCAGGAAGGCTTGGACGGACACCAACGCGAGCATTTCTTGGGATCCTAGCCTTACTCAGTGGCTGCCAGATGGCCGTGCAGCATGCAATGCATGGTGAGCCCATGTGCTGCCCCGCGTTTGAGTTGCGCTGAGGAACTGAGCATGGAAGCTTGTCTGGCCTGGCGGGTACGGTTGCAGAAGATTGGAATCTAACATCGGTGGCGGCCTTGCCAAACCAGGAGTGCGCGACAGTTGGCAATTCCAAGTGAGGGCGGGCAGGGTCAGCTAATTGACCAGTTTTGGAGGCCACGCTTGGCAGGAGCGTGAAGCCCTGAAGACTATCATCACGGAGACGGTGGAAGTGTTGCTGCGGCGCCATGAGATTGTACACAGCGAGGCCTGGCATGGCTCGCTCCTAAGGAGTAGGAGTATACCGCCTGTTCATAGCCCTTGGCTTTGCATCATTGTCCCGAACGCTCGTGCGGGGAGTGATGCTGGATAACAGCTTTGCGCGGGATTGCTTTGCTGAAGGCCACGTGAATGGGATACGTATGGCCTCAAAACGATTCCCATGGTCCATGCAACATTTGCTTCAGAGCACGAAAAGGGTATGGGTCAAAATGTAACCACCAGGGGACCGCAGGTTTTAGTCCATGGTTCCATTTACCAGGGTTTCATTTTGGGTACCGATGTTTGACCCACAGGCAAAAGAGGGAGGCAGGTCAAACAAAAGGCTGAAGCTTGCGGAGGCCCCACAGGTCATCTACCTGCGCCTCAGCTGCACATGCGGTTTCTTCCCCAGCATGACGTGCAACCACTGCTAGTTGGACTGATTCAACTAAAGGGGGGCGGCGTGGGTTTCTGGGTAGTGCATGCTGATTCAAAAACGCTCACATGCCCCGCCAAGCTTCCTACCAACTTGAGCCTGTTCAGTGTAGCCTGGCTTTATGCCATGCGAAGAACAGCTGGTGCGAAACTTGAAGCCTCTATGTACGCGCTTTTCCTGCATGAAGCTTGGGCAAAAAGAAGAGGCTGTGAGATGATGCTCACAGCAAGCACATGTGTCATGGTTTTTGGCCATTCCATGATGCAACGCTGAAAGATCGAGAACAGATTACATGCTCTCATGATCGTTTCCGGTCGTTTTATGGGTTTGTGTCCATACCATTTTACTGGTGTGTTTCAGTGAATCTCCGACATGCAGATATTTTGGCATTCTGTGCCAGTTTTGCGCGCCCTCCCTGACAAGGCTGAGGTTGAGGCAGACCAAATCGGTTTTGTTGGGAGGTGCGCTGAACTAGCTGAAGGGTATCAAGGGCACCAACTGAAACCCCGTGCCAAATCTAAACATGTGGGTATGCAGCATACGCATCAGGGGCTCAGGCGCCCGAAAACAGGAAACTGGTCATAAGAAGTGGTTTCTAGAACTCGACAGGCAAAGCGTGACTCAGGCCAACTTTCCTGTTGCAAATGGAGCGCGTCCTGGTGGCTGCCATGCTCCCTGGCTGCGCGACTTGAGTGTCCATGGCTGTTTCATGATTGTTCATAATGCCAGGTGCTATGCTGTGAAATCTCGCATCATTAACGATGAGTTGGTGCAGACGAGAGATACTTGGGGCAAATGGGTGTCCGGCATAATGACGGACACGATGCTGGCCTGAAATTGTGACAGCTGACGCGCTCTCATCGCTTGGCAATTGGAGCCATGTGGCCTTTGCAACGTTGCCCAGTTGCAAACCGTAAGGAAGGGCTACCTAAAAGACGTGATCCTGGGCCGGGACAGGCTTTACATTGCAAGAGCACTTTGGTCGCGCGCTGTTCGGTTGGCCGGAATCTTAGCCCCCAACTTGGTTGAATTGATCCTGCACCAGGAGGGGCATTCCAGCATCATGAGGACGGACAGCCACAGGCCCGTCTTGTAGCTTCAGAAGCCGGGCTTGCGCGTGGCTTGCTCCTCCCCCTTTTTTTGGGGGGTTGCAGCTTGCGGACAGGAAATGGCACGATGCCACCGGCGAACACCTCGCCCAAGCAACCCACTTGGTGAGGCGGCCGGTGAGTACGGAGGACCGCTGTCGCCGACTTGGCTTTTCGGCCTTCGTCGCTCGCGACGGCAGGAGATCCAGATCGCGCTGTATAGCCTATGGCCGGACCTGGTGGACCCCATCACCAACCGAAAGCACGCAGAGCCTTGAGCCCGCAGATCCACCGCCACAAAAACAGAATGCGACGGAGAGTGCCTGAGTGCCAAACCAAGGAAAGGAACCACTTGCGGGAATTGGTCGATGCGCATAAAGGTATCATCGATATGCAGCTTGGTCTATCCATGGGCAAATGCCTTTCCATTGCCTTTAGGTACAGTAGCAAAGCAGCTGCTGCGCACATGGCCATCCTTGCTTTGGGTTGATGGGTCAGGGTGCTCCTGTCAGGCATGGGCAAGTGTCGCATATTTTTGATTCTGCTGGTCATGCAGACAACATCGTCAGGCGCGGACAGCTGTTTCTTTTCTTGGCTTTGATGATGCGGAGGCTTCACACGTGATATCACTCCTGCCCGCACGCATGCAAACATTAACACAGAGAGACGCAGTATACAGGATTTTGATAAGACGCATTGGCTTTTTGGACGCTGCGTTGACGTGACACCAGCTCGCAACCTCCTGGTTGGGAGGTAATGCTGAACCCCAGGTCCCAATGCAGGCAATGTCATGCAATGTAGTGCAAAGTGCGCTCGTATGTATGTCATGTATGTATTTACTGTGTGTATACAATGCATGCAGTCAATGTAATGCATCGTATTTGTCAAAGCAAGTTTAGAAGAAACTTCCGTGTTGCGGTAATTAGCGTTCGGAGCGCGTTCGGCCACTCTCGGAGCCGGGGCCCATTGGCACGGACGCGCGCGCTTTTCGCGGCAGGTAGGGAATTTGTGGAATGTGCGCAGTGCTTTCGCAAGGTCAAGCGCATATTTCGTGGCAGGCGCAGCGCTGGTGAGGTACAGATTTCGCGGCAGGCGCATCGCTTTCACAAGGTCAGGTGCAGATTTCGTGGCGGGCGCAGCAATTTCGCAAGGTGCAAACTGCGTGGCAGGCGATGCAGCCTTGCAAGGTTGATGGGTAGATGGATGGATGGATGGATGGATGGATGGAGAGAGGGAGAGAAGACAGAAAAGAAAGAAACAAAAGAAAGAAGGAAAAAAAAGAAAGAAAGAGAAGAAAACAAAGAAAGAAAGAAAGAAAGAAAGAAAGAAAGAAAGAAAGAAAGAAAGAAAGAAAGAAAGAAAGGAAGGAAGGAAGGAAGGAAGGAAGGAAGGAAGGAAGGAACGAAAGAAAGAAAGCAAAAAAGAAAAGAACAGAAAAGGAAGGAAAGAAGGAAGGAAGGAACGAACGAACGAACGAAAGAAAGAAAGAAAGAAAAGACAAGAAAAGGAAAGAAAATAACAGGAAAGGAAACACACAAAAAAGAAAGGAAATGAAAAGAAAAGAAAGAAAGAAAACAAGACAAACAAATCAATAAGCAAATAATTAGTGAATGCATGAACGAATGAACGAACGAACGAACGAATGAATGACATGAAATGAAATGAAATGAAATGAAACGAATGAAATGAATGAATCAATGAATGAATGAAATGAATGAAATGAAATAAATGAATGAATGAATGAACGAATGAATGAATGAATGAATGAATGAAATGAATGAATGAATGAATGAATGAATGAATGAATGAATGAATGAATGAATGAATGAATGAATGAATGAATGAATGAATGAATGAATGAATGAAAAAATGAATGAATGAATGAATGAATGAATGAATGAATGAATGAATGAATGAATGAATGAATGAATGAATGAATGAATGAATGAAATGAATGAATGAATGAATGAATGAATGAATGAATGAATGAATGAATGAATGAATGAA
>CAUJNA010003551.1:80000-132679 GCA_963377175.1 Effrenium voratum | reverse complement strand
ATGAATAACAAAGATATTGATATTATACATAATGCAACTCTTGATGATGATTTAGAAAAATTTGTGTTTATTGAAATGAATAATTTCTTAACTATAGAAGGGTTTGATCATTTATTAGAATGTGATGACGAAGGATATAATAATGAATTTATTTGTAAGTATTATTGTATGGTAAAAAGATTATACAATATGTCTTTTAATATTAAACGCTTAAACTATGTTGTATTGTTTAATTTTTTGAATGAGTTTTTAAATGATGAGTATAGAATTGACGAACTTAGATATACAATAACACATGCAATTAGAACAATGGGGTTGTTTAGAACAAAAATAGGAAGTAATATTTATAATGAAACAACGTGTGATAAAATAATAGAAAGACTTAAATTAATAATTTAGTTTTAGGCGAAATAGTCCTAAAGAAAAAACACCTTATATTAATAGTGAAGAAATGAACGGTATTGAAATCAATAAGTATATTAATAAGAAATGATATGACTGTTGCCACTTCAAAAAAGAAATATGGAATTGTATACATCAAATTTACCTAATGGAATAGTTAATAATATTATTGATTATTCTTTAGACGAAGAAAAATGTAAAATTTGTAGAAATTGGAGGTTTTATCAAGAATTAATCAAATGTCATTTGAACCATAAAAGGTGCCTTAAAACAAATGTTGAAGACGACATTATAATATTTCTAACTGTGTATGAAAGACCACCTTATAGTTATGTTAGAGCATTTCTTAAAATCAGTAAGAAAAAGTATGAACTGATTAACCACATTTTATGGATATTGGTATATCGTAGAAGAGAAGGAGAAGATGTAAAAGAAGACATTAAATCAGAAATTGAAAGCAAAAAGTTTAATGTCAAAAATACAGTGAGAGATATCAATATTCTTTTTGAACTGATGCATGACAGACGTAAGATATACACACAATTTAATAATCATCAATTAACTTATTATCCTGAACTTAAACTATAAATTAACCCATAAACCTTACAATAAAAAAACATTGTAAGATTTATGTTTTGAAATTATGGGGATTTTGGGATTTGGGATTATGGAAAAATATATTTTGGGAATTTGGGATTTTGGAAAAATATATTTTGGGAATTTGGAAAAATATATTTTGGGATTTTGGGAATTTGGGATTTAGGTGGTAAAATTGGTTGAGGCGGCGTGCCCCTGTTGGTTAATATGGTTGAAGTGGTTGACTGAGGGGATTTTATCTGAACTGGGGCATGCCCTTTGGTAGGTAATGCAGCGTTCACTTTGGAAACATCCGATGTTCTCTCAACCTTGACATCTCCACACTCCTACCTGAAATGAGCCGAGCGTGAAACATTGCGTTGCTCAGTCAAGCCAGTGAAGCTTTTCGTATTGGCCGCACCTTCGCACAATAGGGTCACTCACCCAATCATGTGGGACGCGGCAAAGGTCCACTACCAAGCAATTGGTGTTCAACGCGGGATGGAGTTGTTGCCGGCTTCAGCCATCGGGGCGCCATCCACCAAGTAGCCGATGTCCGCGGCATATGCCGAGGGTGGCAAAGGAGACCCCGCCGTGCGCAGGTCAGGGCCGATGGTCTCTGGATGGTTGACGGCATTGCCAGCCGCGTTCATCGGGGTGCCATCCGGCAGGTAGCCAACATCGTTTGTATAACTGGCACGGGGCAAAGGAGAGCCGGGCGCATGAGGGTCAGGCTGGATGTTCTCTGGGTGGTTGATGGCATTGCCAGCCCTGTTCATGGGGGTGCCGTCCGGAAGGTAGCCCACATCGTTCTGGAACTTCAGGTCCGCATACGCATCCTGCTGAAATGCGTACGAAAAGCCAATGGGGCGTCTCACCTTCGACTCAGCACCGACAAAGGCCGCCGTTGCCATGACAGGCACTGGGGCTGCAGCAGGAGCTGCCGCAGCAGCCGGTGCAGAAGCAGCTGGCGCAGAAGGCGCGCCTGCGGACATGTCCATGTGGTTGATGGCATTGCCGGCCAGCTCCAGCGGAGTGCCATCCACCAAGTAACCAGTCTCAGCCGCATACACAGAGGGAGGCAGAGGCAAACCAGGCGTATGCGGGTCAGGACCGATGGTCTCCGGGTGGAAGATGGCGTTGCCAGCCCGGTTCAATGGGGTACCATCCGGCAGGTAGCCGATGGAGTTCACAAAGTTGGCCCTCGGCAAAGGAGAGCCAGGGTTGCGCAGGTCCGGCTGGAGGTCTCCGGGTGGTTGACGGCGTTGCCGGCCAGGTTCATGGGCGTGCCGTCCGGCAAGTAGCCCACGTCATTGATGTACAGGAGGTCCGCATAGGCATCCTGCTGCTTGCTGTACTGGAACTTGATGCCATGGTACTTGTCGCCCGTGGACTGCCCTGCCGCCATTGACGCAGCCACAGGTGCTGGGCTGGACATAGGCGTGGAAGGCGCAGCAGGGGCAGCCGGAGCAGGTGCTGCAACCGGAGCACCACCGCCCTGCATGTGGTTGATGGCGTTGCCAGCCAGTCATAGTCCCCGACCTTTCCGCCGGTGACGTAGACAGTCCTCACGTAATGGAGACCTCGTTTTCCATAGCCTGGCCCAACCCCGAGAAGTTGCTGATCATAACTCCGTGGAAATTCGGGGAGGACACAAAACCTATAGATAGACATTTGGTAGAGGCTGTCGCGATTGTGTCCTTGCTCCACCATGCGAAGGGCAAAGGTCGCGTCTTTGTCAAACCGATCCACCACATTGTCATATCCAAGCTTGCGGGCCCTGCTATCGTAGTTCTTCGAAGCCTCAATCTGCTTGGCTTCAAAGGATGTTGCTCCTCTCTTCGCAACATCAGCATAGCCCTTGAAATCGTTGATGAGGAGCTGATCAACCGTCTTGCCGACGCGGTGACTCACCTCCTCAAGCATCTGCGTTCTCCGCTTTGCGGCTCTGAAGAGCTGAACGTCATTGTTCTCCTTGGTGCTCCGTCCGCAACGCTGGCACTTGAGCTGCCCCTGCATCATGTCCTCGCCGCAGAGGCTGCAGTCCGTAGTGGACGGGCATAGCGAAGGTCTTGAACCTGACGACTGAGGTGTCGGCCGCGGGTTGCCCCGGGCGAGAGGCGGCCGTGTCCTCATTCGTCTGCTCTTCTTCAGGATTTGTGGCCCTGTTTCCCTCCGCATTGGTCTGAAAGGCCTCGTTTGCAGTCACAGTGACGGCTCGCCTTGCGGCGAGCGTGTCAACAGTCGTTTGATTCTCCAATGCCTCAAGACAAAGGGCGTTTCTCCAAAGCACTTCACCTGTCTTCGCATCTGCGTAGTACAGAATGGAGTCATTGGGAACGATGTCGGCGGTCAGCATGACGTCAGACTCCGAAAGGAAAAACACCACTCCGAGCTCAATCGCATACTTGAAGTCGATGACAAGCTCAATAGGCATTGTTGCTCGAACTCCGGCATTGTACGATGAGCTCTCTACCGGGTGGATGGAGCCGCGAGCGGCCACTCTCCGTGGCCCCAACGCCACCCGGGATCAAACCTGTCCTGACGATGTTCTCGGCAGCGTTCTTGCTCGTGCGATGGTATAGTTTGCCAGGGCCATCATCAATCGGCGAAAGCTGCAGTCCGACCTTGCGAGCGTCCTCCGGGAGAAACTTCCCGTAGATGGCCTTCGCAAATGCGTACTGGTTCCGGCTGATGTCGCCATCAGCATCAACGCTGCTGGCGTGTCCCTGACTGGCACGAACCTTGACGACAACCCACAGTGTATCTGCATTTCGGATCGAGTGCAAAAATCTTCAACAGCGTCTTGTACCCGATATTGCTGCGGGTCTTTCTGTTGAATTTGTCACATAGCTGGTGAACGTCGACAAAATAGTTCTCAAGGGAAAAGGGAGAAAGCGATCCCAGAGCAAAAAGGGCGAGTCCTCAGCCGCTGTGTGTCTGAGGGTGAAAGAGACCAACGCATGCCTCGCAGCATGCCGCCCAAAGCAAGATTTCTGGGAAGTTGACTCGGTGAACGAGATGGTCATTCGACACCATGTGATGCCCCGAAAAGTGCTTTATGATCCGAAGAGCGCAAAAGACCTTCCAATTTCGCTGGAATGTTTATTGGATCAGCGCATCACCAAAGCCAACATCAATGGCAAAGAGCAACTGTTTGGTGATTTCTGGGCGGATCCTGATGAAGGTTTGGAGCAATACTGGACTGGGCAAACGATTTTCATTTGCAGTACAGATGTTTCCAATACCCGCAGATTCGCAGACTATGTCGAGATCGTCGAGATCGAGGCCAAAGGGCTATGCCTATCATGTGCTCCAAAGCCGAATGACCCTGAGGTTGTGTGGTATGATGGTTGTGCGCCTGGCTCAAATCCCAAGGATCTGATCGATGCTAAAGACAAAGCTTTGATTCTGGAAGGGGTTGTTGACTTGATGCATGCAAACTACAACGCGCCTTGTGGGTTCTATTGCGAATACTATGATGACAATGACCCAATTTATTGCGGTTTGTATTGTCCTGGCTGTTGGATTGATGATGATGAAACGAACCTTGACGATGTGCCGGAGTATATTGCTACGCCAGCACCAGCAGGGCTTCGTCAGTGGATTGTCGACACAGGTAGTGAACAAGATCTGGTTGACTCTGAGCGTGCAGTTACACTTCAAAAGAAGATAAATCCTGCATTGACTCCAATCAATCTTTCAACAGCAATGGATCAATTTGTGCAGACAAGATTGCGGACTTCTCCATTGATCAGTTGAACGAGGTCGTCACTCCGTATGTTTTGCCGAGCACGCCAGCTGTTCTTTCTGTTGGTCAAAGATGTTTGGAAAAGGGGTACGATTTCGTATGGAGAAAGAACAGTGCTCCGTACTTTGTGCGACCTGACGGCAAGGCGGTAATATTGAAGCTCGATGGGCGAGTTCCGTATGTTGACGATCAGTGCGAGGTCATAGCTTCTGAATCTGCTATGCCTGTTGCGCTTGCTGCATCCGATCAGAAGATCGGGGGCGTTGAAAAGCCTTCATCTTCAAGCGGGGGGCAACCTCCGCCGGATGCTGCATCGTTTCCATTGCGCCCTGATGAAGCTGAACCGCCGGAACCGGAGTTTGATCCGGAATTGGAAGACAACCCTCAGGTTGCGGAAGCTTCAAAACCGATGTCAAAGCGTTCAAAAGATATGATGATGCGTGAGGCCAAAAGTGAAGAGCATCTTTTCACTCACAGGCCCAAGAACCCCTTTTGCGAAACGTGTGTGCGATCAAAGATGCAAGCACCTCAGGCTCGTCGCAGACATGGATCTTCTTCGGTGGATGCAAAAGCATTTGGAGATCATGTGACTGCTGAACACGTCATTTCAAATGATGAGACGTACGGGTTCAAGGGCGAGTGGAATGCTTTGGTCGTGAAAGATGTGTTCACGCAGTTCCGGTATTTTTACCCTTCAGCAAGGCAAGATGCTGACAGTTGCGTTCGTGCATTTCAACATTTCACGAAGCCAGATGATCATGTTGGGATTTTCTATTCTGACAATTCTGGCGAAATTGCAGCTGCAGTAAAGAGTATGGGTTGGAGACACGTGCTGAGCCAGCCATATGTCAGTCAATCTTCCGGGGTGATCGAGCGCGAGATCCGTACAATTCTGGAGGGAGCAAGGGCAAATCTGTTTCAGAGTGGTTTGCCGGTTGAGCTTTGGCCTTTGGCAGCTCAACATCATGCATTTGCTCTCAATGTTACAATTCCAGATGACAAGGACAAGTCGCCGTGGGCTTTGCGTTTTGGTGATGAGTTTCCTGACACGAAGATCCCATTTGGTGCGAAATTGTCGTATTGGATCAATCGTCAGCGCGTCGATTCGAAGCAGTCCAAGTTTCTGCCAACTTCGGATGTCGGCATTTTTGTTGGCTATCATGTGCAACCTGGCTTTACCTACACGCATGAAATTTTGGTATTGCCGCTCAAGAATTTGCCGGACAAGTTGCGGACGGGTGACATTAATCCCCTCCGCGTCAGGCAGTATGAGTTCAGTCTGCTTGATGAGACGTTTGTTTTTCCCGCAAAGCAAGCTATTGCCGACGACAAACCGTGTTCTCCGGACGAATTGGAATATGAGCCGGAGTCACATTTGCAGCCTGGCGAAGCAGCTGTGCCGGAGGAGGTTTTGATGGAAGATCCTCCCGCGCCTGCCGAGGGACTTGCTGACCACGATCCTGATCACATGCCGGATGGGTCGGCAGTTCCACCTGGGTTTCAATGGGATGGTTTTCGTTTGGTGAGAGCCCGAAAGTCAAGTCGCCCACCTGGTATTCCATCAGACATGTGGAAACTTGCCTCTCCCAAAGAACGCGCTCGTGTTGCTGATAAGTATCGCAAGGAGCTCGCGATCAAGAAGGAGGCAAAGCCAGCTGCTGCAGACGTAGCTGCCACGGCCGTCTGTGTTCAGCCCAATCACGCTGTTCATGGTCAGGGGGGCACAGTCACTAAGCTCCCGTCGCCGGCAGCCGTTGCATCAGCTATTCCCGAAATGCTTGCCCCTGCGATGCCTGTCACAGTCAACGAAAAAGGAAAGACTGTTCATGAGCATCGAGCGTGTGTCACTGCGGTTATTGAAGAGCATATCAAAGACAACCGTGAAGATTTGGTCAATGCTTTGTTGATGACTGCAGCAGTTGCAAGGCTTATTCCGCGCTCGGAAGTCGCAAACACTCCTGAGGCGAAGAAGGCTTTGGATGTCGAATGGGAGAAGCTCAGAAGCAAAGGTACCTGGGACGAGTCGCGGGTAAAAGAGTGCAAGACAGTCATTGCCGAAGCTAAGGCGAAGGGGGAAAAGGCCCACATAGCCCGTATCTTTGAGGCGTGTTACCTCAAGGGAAGCGAGCGTGCTGTGGGCGACCCCAGCCGAAAGTATAAAGGCAGAACTGTTTTCGAAGGAAACCGTGTTGTTGATGAGAACTACGAGCAAGCGATGTTTGCCGAACTTGGTTCTTCCCCTGCGAGCATGGAAGCAGGCAAGATTGTCGACCTGTACGGTTCTCAGCCTGGATTCGGTAAGCAGCAGGGGGATGCGAAGCAGGCATACACACAGGCGTTGTTCGAAGGCATCGCTACATGGGTGAGACTTCCACGAGACCGTTGGCCCAAAGAATGGATTGGCAAGTACAATGATCCACTGTCACCTTTGATTTTGGCATTGTATGGTCACATTGACAGCGGTGGCTTGGAAGCTGACCTTGGCAAGGAAGGGCAGCCGAATGGCCAGCAGGTCTCGGAGCTGGTCCACCAGCAGCCGCATGGCGTCGATGGTGAAGACCTGCTGCCCAGGAAGAGGGCGCAGCCGCAGCGCGCGGGCCCAAGCAGCCCCATGCGGGCGCAGTTCAGTCACAGCGGCCTCGGCGCTAGGCGCACGCGGCTCCTCCAGAGGCACCGCCCGGCCAGAGCTGAGCCCCAGGCGGCCCCAGATGCGTTCTGACAGCTCGGAGATCATGGCGCGAATTGGTTTGAGCTGAATAAATTGCTTTCTATAGAAAAAATAATAGATATTCAGTCGGTCGGACGAGCACCCTCAGCATTGCCAGCAACACATGCTTTGACAAGCCTTCCCAAACGTACCGTTTGAGAGACCGCGAAACAGCCATGCACCACAAGCATCACCCTTTTTTTCTGTCGGGGATTCTGTTCTGTCCGGGATTCAGCATCTACCGCGTCACAGCGAGTCGGCGGTGCTGCCCTGCAGGTTCAGCGCTGTGAGGAGCTCTCTGGAGGCCACATCCAGCTCCAAGCCTTGCGCGCCTTCTCGACCCGCTCCAAGGCAGCGAGGGTAGCGCGGGTTGCGCTCTTGGCCGCCAACGAGACCGGCAGCCGCTCAGCGATTTTCTTGCTGATGAGCTGCTCCTCCACCTCATAGAGCTCCCTCTCGATCTGGGCCAGCGATGCGATGTCGCTCGTGCGAATGCGGCGCTGCCTCAGGGCCTCGCGCTTCTCGCGGAGCGCTTCCATCACCTCCCAGCTCTCCTCCTTGCGCTCCTCGGCCGCCGCGGGAGCTGAGCAGCGAGCCGTGCGCTGATTCAGGCGCTTGCTGGGAGAACCATTTCGAAACTGGTCTTCGAAAGAACAAGTGGAGGCCATTGTTGAAAGGCATATGGCAAAGCGTATTCTTCCATGATGAGCTCAAGCTTTTGTTGGTTGTTTATGTTGATGACCTCAAACTGGCTGGCCCAACTGCTAATTTGGCAAAAGGGTGGAAGAACATCGAGTCTGCAATCAAGATCGACACGCCGGAGTCGCTCGGAAGGTATTTTGGCTGCGAACATGTGGAGCAGAATCGGGTGACATTGACGAAAGAACATCACCCATTTGCTCATGTGTTCGAAAAGCTGAGCGCAAGTCCTGCCGTCCCTCACAGAACGGAAGATTATTGGGAGCATTTCCCCGAGGAAAAGATTTGGGTTCGACACCATCTTTATCCCAGAAGGAAGAGGTATGCCCCCGAGAACTTTGAGGGACTGCTGGATCTCCGCGTGACCTGTGTCGCAAAGGGCAACACATATGAGTATCTCGAGGACTCGTGGAAAGCACAAGCCGATGTCAAGGAGAAGAATTGGTGGACCGGCTGCACAGTTTTCAGCTATGCCGATCAGGTGGGAGGACACGCAGCCGCGGCAGCAATGAGAAACAAAACTGCTGCGAAGAAACAGTCAAAGAAGTCCAAGTTCAAGGAGCTCATTGACATGGATCACCCAAAAGACGGTTGCATGAAGAAACCCGTCAACATCGTCCATTACGACATGGCCGATTTCATAGCAAGCCGGGTTTTGATGAAGATTCTTTTTGCTGCAAGAATGGCGAGATATGATCTTCTTCGAGCAACTCAGTCACTTGCTTCGCGCGTTACAAAATGGTCCAAAGACTGTGATGAGGGATTGCATCGTTTGGTTGCCTACATCAATTCGAGCCTCAATCACAGGATGTCATGTTTTATAGGGGACAGTTTGCTGGATTGCCGACTGTGGGTTTTCGGAGATGCCGACTATGCAGGTGAGTTCGACTCGAGGTCAACTACTGGCTGTGTGGCGGTCATCGTCGGCCCTAACACGTATTACCCCATCAATGCGTTTTCGAAGAAGCAGACAAGTACTGCTATGTCATCAACTGAAGCCGAAGTTGTTGCTGCTAATCACTCCGTGCGAGCGCAAGGTTTACCAACGCTTTCACTCATGAGTGTGCTGTGGGAATTGCTTGATGCACCCAAGGAAAGCAGCCAGCTGGTGGCAACGCCAAGCCGATTCCGTTTCCAGGCCGGGACAACTCCGGTCAGGGGGGCAATCCCGTGTTGGTTTATGTCGACCCCGAGTTGGACGAGATTCGGTATGGTGGTTTTGAGCAGCATGAAAGGACAATAGCACCTCTTCGCGGATTGAATGTTCATTTGAATGAGAAGTTTAAAGTTGCGTTTTGTGAAGACAACCAAGCAACAATTCACATCATTCAGACTGGAAATTCCGCACAGCTTCGTCATGCTGACAGAACTCAAAGAACTTCTTTGGCGTGGCTTCGAGAACAATTCACGAAAGGTTTCTTCAATCTCGTCAATGTCAACACTGTGTATCAGGTTGCGGACATCTTGACCAAGCCGTTTACGAGCAAAGCAAAATGGGATCACGCGTGCAATCGTATTGGAGTACGGTGGGTGCAGTTGGATGGAAACATTACAATCAAACCAGCCCCCACTAGCGAGGCGCAAGCTTCCGCCGTTTCCACGCATGAAACCTATGATCGGTTCTTGTGCGAATTTTGCTGTTCGGATGATTCCAAGCTCGGCGACAAGTCAAGATTACCAGCATTTGGTTGCAAGGTGCTTAGAGTAACTGAGCGTCAGAATGCGTTGGTTGCTGATACATTGAAATGGGTATTTGACGAGGTGCAACTTTTCAGGAAGAATGTCAAGTCCAAAACACCGCCCTGCGTGATGCTTCATGCTTCACTTCCGTGTACGGGTGGGTGCCCCTGGAACAATATCAATGGTCAGACTCAAGAAGGTCAAGCCAAGATCCAGGAGCACAAGGCGTTGTTTCGCAAACTGCTGAAGCGTTTGGACAAACTTATCACTATGCTTCGACAGCTTGACATTGTGCTTGTGATCAACATGGAACTTCCTAAGCTTTGCAGTTATTGGAAGAACTATTTCGTGCATGATTTCCTAATGAAATATGAGATGGTCAAGTACAATTGCGATGGTTGCATGTTTGGTGTCCTGGACAAGGATGGAAATTTGTTGCAAAAGTCATGGACTATTGCTTCTTCCTGTCAATCGTTGGCCAAACTGCAACAGTATAAGTGCACAAAGGATCATCAGCATGGACAGTCCAGGGGGGCGGCCCTCAAACGTGCTGAATCTTACACGTATGAAATGACTGACCTGATCCATGGATGTTTGTCTGAGTTTGCTGACAGCATGAAACAGGTTGTCACCGATAGCTCGGCTCAGAGACCCACAAAACGTGCACTTGTTGCTCTTAAGCTTCCCTCACCGGTAGCCGCAATGGCTGCTTACAACCTCGGGGAGTATTCGGAGGGCAACTTGGAGTACTGGCGAGGAGTGATGACGAGCTTTACGTCGAACACTCTGTTCCAGGAGACGAGGCCCGAGGACCGCAAGACAATGGAGCAGATCCTCGGAGCACAAGCCACTCTCCAAAGCTCATGCGCTATGTGGGCGGCTGACTACGCGCCGGAGCTCATGGACACGCTTTGCGCTGTCAATGACAAAGGCCTTGGCCGCATCACGCCCGGGGCAACCTGTGGCCGAAATAGCGTGTACCTCGTCGTGAGTGACTCCAGCCTCGCCCTCATCAGCGGTGGCAAGAAGAACCGCAAGAGGGCGGACCTGGCGCAGGACATGAACTACAACCGCAGCACGAGTTGTGGCCACTGTGAGGTGATGTGTTGGGGAAAGGACCTCACATTTCTCACGTGGACAGTCAAGAGCGCTATGAAGGACCTCAAGAAACGTCCTGAGTTTAAGGACCACGACTTCTACGTGACGGTGTACTGGTCCGGGAACGAGCTCGTTGGCAGCGGTGGGATCTGCGATGAGCCCGAATGGCCATACCGATGCGGAGACGGTCACTGGCCCGAGCTGTTCAACAAGTGCGCCAAGGCGATCGATGTGCTTGAGGAGTGCAGGAGTTGGTGGGGCATTGCGAACATCACGATCTTGGCCAACACCGAGGGTTCGTACTATATGCTCCCGCCCATCTACAACCAGTTCATGGAAAAGTTGTTGGATGAGTCGCTCAACAAGCACAAGCTCCTTCGCAAGAAGGAGTCGACATTCTTGGTGTCTCGACAGGACAGGCTTGACAACTACCACATGGTGGACTCCATCGAGAACCGGAAGACGACGGTGGAGTGGTTGTGGTCGCTGTTCAACATCATGAAGTGTGTCGCTGTCGTTGAGTCCCACAAAGAAGATTTCAACAACGTGAGGTTGTACCTTGAATATTCCCATGACGCCGAAGCTGGACTCAATCCGTGCACTTTGGCTGAGTATGAGGCGAACAGGAAGCTCACGCTTGAGTCATGGGAAAGCCTTCAACGTCCGATCAAGCTCGCGAAGGGCCGCATCCTCGAAAAGATCGAGGAGATCGACTATGATGACGATGATGCACTCCCGCAAGGGAGTGCCGCTGAGGCTGCGCTTGGCGTCAAGGCCGCTCCGGCTACACCCAAGTTCACCGTGAAAGCATCGCCAAAGGTACAGGCGAAAGCATCGACTGCTGCGGTGGCATCGGATGTGCGGGGGGCACCCCTGCCGGAAGCGCATTGCCAGGCAAGCCCGGCGGAACCGTCATCTTCCGCGGCCAGGAGTACGAGGCAAGGATTCTCCCGGGCACGATCCTGAAGGTGCCCACCTTCATGAAGGGAGAGTCGTCCTCGACTGATCGGTGCACAACCATATCTGTAATGCTTCGTGGCAGGTTTCAAGAACAGAGGCCACTCGATTTCGATGGGGTGGGAGACCTACCTCTGCTGGCTCCTTTCTTTGGGCTCGGCTTATCTGTTGCTGGTGCAGCAGACCGAGTCTCATGCGAAAACGCACAGTTGTCTCCACGAGTGCACTTCCCCTGACCGCCTTTGAAAAACCTGCACGGGATCTTTTTCAGCTCCGCTCTCTTTCTCGATGCCGACCGATCCCTGTCTCTCCCCTGGCTGTCAGAGCGCCCCCGACCTTTTCCTTTCGGATTTTGGCTCGGGGGTCTTGGGTCTTTCTCATGCTTGTAAATGCAATTATCCCGAGTGCACTTGCCTTTCTGAAAATCGTAGCAATACTTGACCGCTGAAGGATCTCTTGCACGCCCAGGATTTGCATTTGGAGCTGGAGCACCGACCTTCTGATTGTGAGCTCGAGCAACACGATCACGATTTGACTGCAATCGCTCCCGAGTCAAAACATCACGAACGGCTTGAACAAGAAACTCGTAGCTCTTGTCATACGACCCATCTTTTGCACGCTCGTATGTATCGAGGTCATACTTGATCTTGTGACATCCACGAATTTGTCACAAGAAAATGTCCTTCAAGACGTGCTGCTCCGGAACGATCTTCATGCCAGCAATGACGGAATCCCAATTCTGAATAAAGGTCATCAAATCATTTCCATGAAGTACCACCTTCAACAAATCTTCAGTGGAATACAACGCTCCGGCCTCCTCATTCGTTCTGAAATACTGCTCAAACATGAGAAGAACTTGACGTCCACGGACAACTTTGTCCAAAGCGGCTTGTTGCTCCTTGTACGTAAGGATCTGCCGACTAAGGTCGCCCCTAGCAATCCGCGACAAGGCTGCAAGAAGCTTAGTGTCCAAAGTTTCAAACTGCTCTGGATCTCCAAGCTCTAACATGAGATTCTTCTTGTCCTCCCTGTTGACGTACACCTTGTTAACCCAGGTGAATGCAGCGTCAGGCCGATCTGAAGCAGCCCGAATCTCTTCGCGAGTAGCCGTTTTCCAGGCTCTGTAGGTCTCAGGTTGGAAACTCACTCAGCCTCAACGAATCAGCTTCTTTTGCTTTTGGCCGATCATGCTGATTCCGGACAAAGCCGAGGAGGGCCGCACGGAACTCCGCCTCGGTGGTCTCGGGACCAGTCAACCGTTCAACATTCGGCTGATTTGTCGGCTGATTTTGCTGACTTCGGCTGTTTTCTTGCTCCGAAGACCGTCTCGCATGATCTTTGATATCAAACTGCATTGCACCAGAAATAGGATCAGTCCAACTCTGCTGTGAAATAATCTGAGGCATAGGTCCAGAAGTTTGTGCATTCTGCGTTGGAAAAAGACGCGGATCATCAAAGGTACTGCCCCTCTTATCCAAAAACGACTCCGAACTGATGTTCTGAAAACTTGACGCAGGCTGAGGATCTCCGCGCACCATTTCACGCTGCGCCTTTTCGAGATCATTCCTCAGACGATCGACGGTGTCGTTCAGCCCGTTGATCGTGTCCTGCATGGCGTGGTTCTCCGCCAAAATACTGTCTCTCTGCTCACCGACCGCCTTCTCCGAGTTCTCCATCACAACAGTCTCAGCATGTAAGCTTTGTGCGAAAGCGCTATACTGTGCCATTCTTTGCGACACAGCTTCGTTCACTTCGGCAGAAATTGCTCCCCGCATCTGGCTAACCTGGGCGCTGAAGAAAGCGCGGGACTCTGCGAACTGCTCGTGCAGCTCGAGGGTCCGGCGGCTGTTCTCCTCGTCCAGGCGATGCACAGTTTCCGTCAAATGAGCGCTATATTCCGCCCTTGCAGCATCCATAGCAACGCGATGTAACGTGTTGGCCTCTTCCCTAACAGCGTCACCCGTGTCGTTATGCACATGCATGATGTTCTGGTCCGAATACGTTTCGAGGATCGCGAGGGTCGACAGGACCATTGGGTGCAACTGCACCTTCACTACCGTCACCAACATCTCCAGATATATTGTAAATGGCAAGCATATCTCCGGATGCCATGGCGATCTTTGTACAAGCCTTTACGGCTGATAACCTGTGTTATCAAGCCTAGGCCACCTAAGGGAATACCTAGGCAAGCAGCAAACCGTTGACTACCTTTTCACACTGCTGTCAGTGATCTTGAAGTCTGTAGCGGCGGAGCATGTACAAGTACACTCATGCACAGGGTTGGAACCTGAATCCACACATGTGACAATATGTGATTGGTTTTGTTGCGCATCATCTGTGAAGCTTGTGCATGTTGTTTAGAAATCAATGCTCATTAATTTGAAAGATACGCATGACACAGGTACAAATACACACACGTGCACACATGTGGATGCATATTGGATGACTTCGGCAAAAGCCAACAAAGAGATTCCCGTTCCCTGTCCGGAAATTGGACAATTGAGAGGAGTTCCATTCTTGCAGTACTGATGATTGATCAATTTATAATTATGCCCTCTGACTCTTTCCTCAGTCAACGGAAACCAATTGTCAGTTGAAAAACTGCCGTCCTTGCCTTATCAGAAAGTTGCGGAAAGGGTGGGCCCATTGTGGTGCCAAAAAAACAATGTAGCGACACACAACCATCGGCTGGCATATACTCCAATGACAAATCAGAATCTGGTTTCGCAACTCGAGAAATGTCTGCTTTGCATCGAACACATGCCAAATCAATGCTGATTGCAAGCCTACAACGTTTGATAGTCGCTAAAGTCACAGCCAGGAATTTCGTGAAGCTAAGCAGCATAAAAGCGAGCATGTCCACCAAACATCGCCACCACAAGATTGATGTGTTGAATCTGGTTCAGGCAAGCAAATAATTATCATGGGCATGCGCGCAATGATACTGTAGTTGCGACGAATACTACAATGCACTTCACAAACTAACTCTGCACCAAAAAATGTGTTTCGCAATATGGTTTGGTGCCCACACCTCAAACTGAAGTTGCAGCAAAGCACTTTACACACAAGTGTCGCACTCTGATGTGGCAAATATCAAGATGAGACTTTGAAGCTGGAGATGCAAATGTGTTGGTTCAAAGGCAACATTCCTCCTGCAAATAGCATCGCCTAATCAACATCTCTGTGAGTTGGTATTCACAATATCTTTTTGTTGGCCCACCATTCACTTGCGACACATGCTTTCCGATCACTTGCGACACAAATGATGCCTACATGTTTGCCGATCACAGACGCAGCAAGATCCTCTGGCGTGGGGTGTGTGCTCATGTTGGAAACCACTTGCCCACCTGGAGGTGGGGTGAGTGGGCATCACCATCATGATGGGCGGGGTGGGGTAGGGGGTGAGGGGTGGGTAGGGGATGGAGGAGTGGGCACAAGCGAAAAGAAAAAGAGAGTCGCAAGCGACGAGCAGAAAAGCCTCAAACGCGAACGCCATAACCCTGAAAAAACACGCTCACACGCACACATCTACACGCGCAAGCACAGACGCAGCTGCAACACGTTTCATTCTCAGCGGGGCATTGCACTGCTTGCATGGCGGACAAAAGCCAGTTGCTGCCTGGCTGCCTGTCACGCGGGCCCTCCTCTGGCACGCTTGCGCGCGGACGCACCGTCAAGGACAGGTCTGCTGCGCGGCAGAGCTAGCTCTGCGTGATCTTCACGTGTACTACTTCACCACGCCCGTGCAGAGAGTTCAAAAATTGGCCTTAACGTTATCAACTACCACCTTCAATACACGATGATGTACTTGTGACAAGAGGATGCAATTCTGCCAACAATGCCAGCTGCCAGCTGTGTTCGAGAAAGGAAAAAAAAGGCGCTCGCACTGCACGCGCAAACAGAAGAAGCGGCAAGCGCGCTGCACTGCGTCGGCATCCAACTTGCACATCGAGAACTGCGGAAGCACACTTCTCTAAGTCTCCTCACACAAACACAACTGTGCAGTCCATGGGTCAAGAAGTGGCGTTTGCGCGAGCAGCTCCGCTTGGCCACTTCGCACAAGTCGCATCGCAATGCGCCCTGGTCATGCTAGCAGTGGAAGAGACTCCACTTGTCCGGTAGAGCGCCTGCATCCAAGCGCGGCAAGCTGGCGCTGCCACGCTGAGTGTAGCGACTCCGAACTTTCGTCGCCGCTTCCAGTCAGATCCGTTTTCTTGCAACGGCTCTGAATCTCACGCTGCTTCTGTTTCAAGTGAAACCAGTCGTCGAATCAGACCCGCGGGCAAGCTGAAGAAAACCAACCCCGCCCGAAGCAACCGTGTGCGGCCAGTTTTTCCTTCTTCGGCAAAAGATTCACTGCAACGTTTTGCTTTGTTGGGCTTGGGCAAACGCAACAAAAACGCAACGCTTGAAAATCAGACCCCAAACAACGAAAGCTGCGGCCGAGCACAAGCGTTCAGACACTTGCGACCGGCCACATCAAACCGCAAAAAGCCTAAAACACTTGCAAACACTGAGAACACTCTAGGCAATCGTGGGCGGCTTCGAAGCGAGGAAACGCTAACTCAAAACAACAGACACAACGTGTTCTCAGGTCTGAAGCTGCGCATTCTCGCAAAACATTTTCCGACACACCCACACGCCTTGACCTGTTTCAAACGACCTCAAACCAGCTCCCGAATCCTTCTGGTTCTTTTGCGCAGCCATCGCGGCGCCAAACAGCGAGATCAAAAAAGGAACAACTTTCAAAACCGGCAAGAGCACTCAGTCGTTTTCTCTTTCCGCGAGAACGTAAAACAATCGTGCATTAGCCGAAAAATCACGTGTATCTCGAACCCCAAAAAACTTGAACAAGCCAATCTGACCCCTTCCACAAGCCAATCCAATGCTCACAAACTAATCTCATACTCTCCACAAGCCAGCCTGATCCCTTCCGCAGTCAATCTGAAACAAACAACCAAATGTGATCCTTCACAAGTCTGATTGACCCCAATCTGATGCACCTTGCAACCCAATCTGATTAGCAGACACTGTTTCAAAAGAAACTGATGAGATTAAAAGCTGAGAAAAGAAAACAAACAGCAAAACAGCACAACAACACACAACAATTTACATGGAGAGAAAAGTTCCTCGGCACACCAACCTTTAAGCAATCGAAGTAAGGAAATGAAAGCTTTACAAGGGGATCTAAGTTAAACAAAGAAAGTGAAGGAACCGATTGCGACTGCACCACGATCACGATTTGCCACGTCAACGAGAGACAAATATTCTTCGACACTTCCACCGCCATGTCAGACACCATTTTTGCGCAACACTTTTTTTGTTCGGCCAATCGCGAGCACGCAGATCCGTTGTTTTAGCAGAAAGAAACAATCAAACGAAGCCAAGGGAAACGCGATCCAGAATAAAACAGAACAAACAACAAAAACGACAACGAAAAACCAACAAAGCAAAACGGAAAGGTAGCAATGCATCAAAAAGTTACAGACAGAGCTGGGAGACAGATGCCTTAACCAGGCAAGAGAGCAAGATATCAAGCATGACTGCACCACTTTTACACTTTACTGCAACAAGACAAACTGGGAATGACGAGCCTGGTCAACAAAGCACCGTAAGAAAAAACAAATTTAGAGATCCCAAGTGCCAAAAGGAGCCATCGGTTTCTTTCTTGCACTTCGGGCAATTTGTCTTGGCGGCGTGGGCAGATGTGCTCCTTTCTGCATTTTGAATGACTGGGAAGGCACCACAAATTAGAGCGTTTTCCAGGTTGCGCGAGCAAACAACACCGAAAGTTGCAATTGTTCGTGTTTGTCACTTAAGCTTGACATTTTTGCAATTGTTCGATTTTCCCCCCCCGCGGCGCCTGCAGCATAATCACCGGGTCGACAAAAAGAAAAGCCAAAGCGTAGCCAAAATGTTTCGAGAAAGCAGCGAGCAGCAAACGAATTCCTAAATTCAGGCCATCCCCAAAACTCGAAAAGCAGACGTGGGCCAGGTACATGTTACAACCCAAGGTTGCGCTTTTCCACCTGCCAAAACTGGACGACAGCCGCGGCCAGCTTCCAGTTAGAAAAATGACCTCTAAGCCAAAGTGACAGCAAGGTGTGAAACACTGGACGATACACCTGAGAGCCCGGACTGTGCCTTCTTTTTAGCTCTTAGAGCAGCTTTCGGCTGCACACCAACCTGTCAACAAACTACGGCAAGGCGCCGGTCAGTCAGCAAGCCACATCAAATCTGTCAACAGGTCACATCAAACTGCTAGTAGTGTGGTTGTCCAGGACAAAGATGCTTGCAGGAGTGTGTTTTGCGCTCACTCAAAGTCAACAGGCTACAAACTGCTGGTGGTGTAGTTGTGCCCGTCCGAGTTCTGCGGGATCTCGCCGTGTGCGAGCTTCTTTCAGACCCTTCCAAACATTTAAAGTTCCCTTAGTGCCGCTTGATCGCCCAGACAAGAGCGAAAACACCCTTAAAAAGTGTCAACTCCTCCATCTTGGGCATTTCCGCCAGCATGGATGAAAAGCAGAAGTTGACTTTACTGGCTCCCTGCTACTGCGCAAAGGTTCTACCCGTGTGATTGCACCATCAATAGTACCTCCAACGTTGAAAGACACGGCTGACAGCTGACACGGCTGACAGCTAATCTTAGAGCAGATTCTGCAAGCAGTGGGTGAATCCAAAAGCCATCATGCACCGAATCAACGAGTCGATCGAAGTTTTTGAAGGTGTGGACAACCTCCGTGAGAATGGAAACTTCAAGAATTTGCAAGACTCTGAAGTTCCGATTGCGAGAGGTGGACCTGTCAGGGCGCGTTCTCCCCCCCAACGGCAGAAATAGCAGAACCAACAGCCTCAGCAATTGCGAAAAGGAGACGCAACCGGCCACAGCGGCAAGCACCGGCAAGATACTGGACGGTTTCCTCAGCGTCAGTCAAGGCGCGTTGTTGATGGCTGACTTGACAAGTTGCGAAATCTCCATTTCCTTGCATTGCATGCGCAACTCAAGATCGAAAGGTGGTGATGCGGAAGATCAGGTACAACACCCGCACTGAGGCTAGCTTTCCAAACTAGTTTATAGAAACAGACCGTTGTTGCTACACTGCCTGGAGGCCGGAGCTGTCCCCCCTAAAGGAAAGCTCTGCGGGAGGCTTGCAGCTACCTGCCTTCCGGTCACTCTGTTGCCATTGTGATGCGCGGCCTTTCGCAAAGCAGGCCCAGCTCTTGCTTGCCCGCACTACCACTAGGCGATGCCCTGGTTTATTGTCATGGGAGGTCGAGTCTGCGGAGTCTGTCGGTTGCATTAGGGTGCTGGTTTTTGCACTTTTCAGGTAACTCTCGTCGGTAGCCTTTGTTTAGCCGAGTTTGCCGGTGTTCGTTAGATTGGAAAAGGGAGCACCTCGTGGTCTGCTGGCAATTGACCACATGTGGAGGCTTCCAATGGCGTCAGTCAAAGGCATTGAGACCGTTGTGGAGCCGGAGGGACTGGTGTTATGCTGCTACCCTCCCTCTGCCCAGTTTTTGTTACCGTCTTGTGTAGACATGCATGAAAGCTGGATTGCCAGGGACAACGACCGCCCGGACCTACCGTGGCTTTGGACTGATGGCTGTGCCTTTGCTGCCTTCAACTGTCGCACGAAGAGGGCGTCTATCCTCTCTCTTTAGAGAGGATTCTGACACTCGTCCGTCCAGGAAATGACGTCGTCCTGCGAAGGATCCGAAAGCTAAAGTAGAGAGTCCCGTGCCTGCACTATATCGACCCTCGATTTGCTTGCAATTTGCCCCGTAGCTGCGTTTCTGCAAAGCGAGCTAAAAACCAGGGAAAAAAAAGAACTCCAACCGATCGACGACCGAACGACGACGACGACCGAACGACGACGACGACCGAAATACGACGACGACCGAACGACGACGACGACGACCGAACGACGACGACGGCCGAACGACGACGGCCGACCGACGACCGACCGGCGACCAACCGGCGACCGGGAGTTCCAAAAAAATGTTTTCTGTTTTCTTTGAGGGGGCTCGCCTTGCGGAAACAAAGGCAGCTACGCGGCAAATTGCCAAACCGCAAATCGAGGGGTCGGTTTAGCGCAGGCACGGGGCTCTCTGCAGCACTTTAGCTCTCGCATCCTTCGCAGGACGAGGTCGTTTCCTGGACGGACGAGTGTCAGAAGCCCCGCAGCTGCATCGAAACCCGTTTAGGGAATCCTCTCTAAAGAGAGAGGTGCGCTGTTCTCGCGCGGCGCAGTCTGCAGCTGTTGCTGCAGTCCGCTGCTGCAGTCCGCTGCTGCTGCTGTCGCAGTCCGCTGCTGCTGCTGTCGCAGAGTCTTCACTCTCCCCCAGGTCAGTGCTATATTATGTACTATATGTGCTATATGGCATCGAGTCATGTACGCCAGCCCGCTCCGCCCAAAGTCGGAATTCCTCCACCCAGGTCGAAATTCCGACCTTGCTCTCCCAACCTTGCTCCAAGATTCCGACCTTGCCCAAAAAAGCCATCGCCGGGCCATCGCCGGGCCATCGCCGGGCCATCGCTGCGCCAAAGGAATGCGCGCCGAACGCGCGCCGAATGCGTGCCGAGGTGTATACGCCGGTTCGTGCGCACGAACTAGCGCCCACGGTTGGAATTCCAACCTTGCTCCAACATTCCGACTCGAAGTTATTGCCAAACAAACACGCTTCTGGAGGGTGAGCCCCTGGCAGCTGGCGTAGGTCACTGCGGGCTCAGCCGGGTGGCCCGCAGGAGCTCCGGGCTCCACTTCCGCCACGGCCACGAAGACTCCTTGAAATCTTCCCCCCGCCAATGAGCAAGCTCAGTTGTTTAATGGGATGTTGCATATTGGGATATGGATTGTGCATGTGACTATATTGTAGGAGTGGGATTTTAGGGTGGCTCTAAGCTGGAACCCAAACATGGGAACTCAAAAGAACAAAGTCGTCCGAATGCGGCCGCAGTTTTCTTTTTACCGGGAAATTGCTGAAAAGTTGCACTGCTTCCAGGGCACTGGTGCGCCTGGAACAGGAGGCACATTGACCCCCCGAAATGTGAAAAGGCAAGACAATGCGTGTCCTTGCGTGCACATGCAGTGCTGGGGGGGGCGCGGCATGCGTGCCCACGCCCCAAGGTCCGGAGACCGAGAGACTCAAGGTCCGGAGACCAATGTGGGTCCGGAGACCTGGTCCGGAGACCAAAAGGCCTGGAGGCCACCAATGAAAGTGCAGAGTGTCTGCTACCTATCCTTGCAAAGCCTGGCATAGGGCACTGCAGGGTGGGTGGGTGGGTTTCGGGTCAAGGCTAGGAGCAAAACGGCCAACGCATAGTTCGATTCACAACATGCCCTAAACACAAGGGAAAAGAAACCCTAAGCGTTAAGGCATGTTGCACTGCTCCTAGCTTGAACCCAAACATGGAACCTCAAAAGAACAAAGCTCGTCCGAAGCGGCCGCAGTTCTTTTTACCGGGATTGCTGAAAGTTGCACTGCTTCCAGGGCACTGGTGCGCCTGGAACAGGAGGCACATTGAGTTAGAGGTGACTTCTCCCGCCGTCATACTGCGCATTTTGTCCCCACTCCACCCGCCACACTGCGCAAAATCCCACCCATCAAATTAATAAATATCCCAAATGCATTGATACAATCATCGCAAAACAAATGTATCAACCCATTTACTCCTCAACTCCTTGTGATTTTGCTAATTCACAATGCCTTTTCGATCCATTATGGCTACACTTGGATGTTTTCTTTGCTAAAAATACTTGACAGACATCGCACCACCACGAATCGCCACGATCGGCTTCCAACTTCTCCCCGGCTTCTATCATTTGATATCGTTTGTGCCGACTAGTGATTAAATGCTTCGTCCATTCTGATTTAGCTACTTCTACTTTGCAAAGATCACAATATCGTTTTTCTCTCTTCTGTTCCAAAATCTCGTTTCTATGATTGACATAATACTTATGACATTTCTCCGCCATTTTCTCGGGATGATTTTGTTGATAAGTCTTAGCAGTAGAAAGGCAATAATTACATACTTTTCTCCCATCCTTGAACTCTCCTAGTTCTTTCTGTTTTCTGCACCTACTGCATCTCTGTAAGTTTTCCATACTACTATTTACCATCATGTCTTTAAGTGTCTTCTAACTGCGTATTTTCTAAGCTCTCCCGGCGCCATACTACACAAATTATCACTCCCCGAAAAATGGTTAACCAATGGAAAAGGGAGAATTAAAACCGTTAACCCAAATCTTGAAAACAATCCCAGTAAAATATGGATGGCAAAATGCGGATGGGAAAGGCCCATGTAGGAAAGCACCCCCACGGCTTATACGGGAAAATTAAACTAAAATTACAACATATAAGATTTTATATGTTATAAGTATAGCAAAACTATGGTATCAAAGGCTTTAATCTATGTATTTCCAGGGGTTGTATTCGTTTCTTCTGTTCCTTCCTTAACTCTTTTGTTGCTTTTACTTTGTCTCTGCATTCCTTACATGTTTTGTAAAATATCTCTTCCATTTTAATTCTGTCATACATTTTGCGAAAGTCCTTTCTTGGCTTTGCTTCGTCGCATTTACTGCAAGGATAAACCATTGTGCATCCTGTTTCTTCTTCATCATCTGTAGAACTCATAATATTAGTTATGCCAATATGTCTTTAAACGGATTTTCAGAGAAAAATGTTTTCAATCAAGAATAAACCCCTGTATCTTCATCATAGTCAATTTGATAAAATGCCATAGTGGAGGACTTCGGCTCTTTTATCTCTTTGTTGTTGAGTTTGTTTAAATACGTTTGTTTCTTATTTTTATATTCACCATTGGTTCTATCTACTTCTTTACTTTGATAACTGTTTGTTAAAGGTTTCTTCTTTTCCATTTGTTGCAAGATTTCTAAAATATTCTTATTCTGTTCTAAAACCTTGTTCAGTTTTTTAACAATCATTTCTAATCCTTCATCCATGTAAATATATATTATATTATAAAATAAAACTTTTAAAACTAAACTTTTATTTTACAAAATCATATATCATTATAAGTCAATTCAAAATTAGTTATTGTGTAACTCGTTAAATTATTATTCAATTTACCAATTAAATTACAAATAGTAGTTTTTCTAAATTTTGAATATTTATGAAACTTTTCAATATTATCTGTAATATAAATTATTAAACATTTAATACATTCAAACACATTAACAACATTAATGTTACTATTCTTGTAAATATTATTCATTTTTTTCAATGTAATTTCATAAAACTGAATAGCATTTTTATTATCATAATTAGCAATAAATCTTAAAGTATATGAATATATTCTTTTACAATAGAATTTTAAATCTGATTGTTCAAATAAATCAGCATAATTAATAGAATTATAAAACATGTTAAAATCAATTTTACTATTTCTAAAGTCATTAACAAAATTAATTAATATATCATTTTCGTTATATTCTTCAATAAAATTATTTAATTTCAATTCTTTTACATCAATGAATTTAAGAATATTATTTATAACATCTTGCATTATAAATAATAATAGAAATAATTTTAATTATTATTTTTTCATCATTTCGCGTATCGTTTCCTGTGTTTCCTTATCGCCATTATCGGATGGAGTAACTCCCCTCCCAAAGCGTATAGCAATATTATGAACATCTGTTTCTAAGTTTATACTGTCTTTAGTTTTATCAATATTCATTTTCTTATCATTCTTACTTATTTTGAAACTTGTCGGAATACACGAACATTTACAGTTTCCTTTCTTTTGTATTTCTAATTCATTTTTCATTTCTAAGATTTTTTTACACATTGGACAAGCAAACTCAATAACTGATGTCTCTTTAACAACTTCTTCTTTTTCTTCATCAGTTGAAGAAACAACTGGTTCAGTCTTATTCTTTTTCTTTCTTCCCATTTATATTAATATTTACATTTTTATTTTTGATATATTGTATCATAAACTTAATTATTTCTAAAACAAAATAGCATATTTTCTTGCATCTATTATCAGTTATAACAACTTGTTCTAAATTCTCTACTTCATCTATTATATCAATATAATCTGAATAGCTTCTATTCATATAAAATAATAAATTTAAAATATTTTCTAAATAACTTTAATATTATTTTATTATGTCAGATGTTCCAATAATAAAGCCAATAAACATAACTGAATATGAATTCAAACAATCTAAATATGAGCACGTGCCAAAATTACCATTTAGAAGTATTATAGTTGCGAGTTCGACGGGAGGAAAAACAGTTTTCGTTCAGAATCTTATTTTAAATGTTTATAGAAATTCATTTGCAAGAATATTTATATTTTCCCCCAGCGTTCATAATGACCCAACTTTTACAGAAGTTAAAAAATACATCAGGGATGAATTGCACGTAGATGATGAAAAAGAACAAATATATTTTTATAATTATAATCCAAGTGATTTAGAAAATGTAATTGAAAGACAGAAGAAAATAATTAATTATATGAAATCTAAAAAGATAAAGAAATTGCATTCAATATTAATCGTTATAGACGATCATGCCGACGATCCTAAATTTGTTAGATATAGTAAATTATTACATGGATTATTTACAAGAGGTAGGCACGATGCAGTAAGCGTAATTTGTTCAACACAGAAATATAATGTGTTGGCGCCTATCATTCGTTGAAATGCCAGTTCATTATATATTTTTAGGTTGAAAAATGCCAGTGAATTAATGAGTCTTATTGAAGAAAATAGCGCCATTGTTGACAAACAGCAATTATTAGATATGTATCATCAAGCCGTTAATGACGCACCTTATAGTTTCTTCTACGTGAATATGAATGCTAAGAATGTGAATGACATGTTTTTTCTCCGTTTTGAACAGGCATTTCAAATTACAAATGATGAATAAAGATATTCTAATTTAATATAATATAATAATATGCTAATGAAACTATGTAGATGTGGTGGATTTTATCGTAGAGGTAATTACAATTTTCATACTAATTCTTGGGTACATAAACTTTATAAAGTGTTAAAAAGACGACCAACAGACGAGGAATTATTAAGATTTCAAAATAACTTTGTTGATGAAGAAGATTTAATAGATGATATGTGTAGCAATGCCTCAACAAAATTACCAGAAGATGAAATGACAGATTATGATAGTAATTAATAATATTAATGTATGATAATATTATCAATTTAGAATAAGGAATAGCTACATAAATTTAAGGCAGGAAATTTATAATATGTTTTATCTTTTTTACATTCATTAACTTTTTCTAATTTATTTATTATTGCTTTCAATGAATTTATTTGTAGAATATCAATTCTTGACATTTCACTTATCGTTTTTACATCTATATCTTTTATTACTTTAATAGCCTCTTCATCATCAATTTCTACTGGTTTTGATTTACTTGAACCCATTATATATAATATTATTTAGATTTTTAATTTTTCAAAATTGAAATGTTGGTTTTCTTCTTCTTCTTCGTCTTCAGTTGGTGCTGGTATTTCTGTTGGACTTTCGGATGAAGAACTATGGACAGTAATAGGTGGAGAACTATGAACACTAATAGCTTCATTTGATGAATTGCTACTGCTACTTTGTGCATTTCCTGCTGTTATCTGATTAACTAAATCTGCGATATTTATTGTTGTTGCAATTGCGCTATGTGATAAGTTTAATATTATATCTGCTACTGTAGCGCCGTTGTGTAGCATTATTTCTATCATTTTTGTCAGTTTGAACTTCTTTTCTTCTTCATCGCTGTCATCCTCGTCTGGTGGTTTCTTTGGCGGTGGTTCTGGTGGTTTGTTGTTGTCGAGCATTTTAGTAAAGGCTGACACCATTGTGTCGCGTTGGTTTTTCAGTGTTTGTGTTGCTTGCGTTCTTGTTGGTTCATGTCTTTTGTATGTGTTGTGCCAAAAGTTTTTAAGCATTATTTTAAACATATTATCTTGGATTTCCTTTACCTTAAACGCTTCAAATGTCATATTTAATTGTTGATTTGCATCATTATATAACTTTTCTTGAGTCTCTCTGGTTTCTGTGGCGATTGTATCTGTATTGGTTGCAATGTCAATAAATTCTCTCGGTGTGCCTTTTTTCATCATTTTCGGTGGTTGTATTGTTGTTGGTGTGTTTGGTTTTGTTAGGTTATGTATTGAAAAACTGTCGTCGCGATCATAATTATCATTGAACTTATGCTTCTTTCTTTTCAGTATATTTTTAGTTAATATTATCATTATTATTATTATTTATATTTTTATTTCTTACCTTTACCCTTAAAACTTGCCTTGAGTTCTTCTATTCTACCTCTGCTTAAATTTGCTATCCATCCGCCATTATCAATAGTGTCTAAAATCATATCCACTAAATATTCTTTCTATGTTCTCGCCTTGCCTCTTCCCTTTTGTTTCAATTCTTCTTGTATTTCGCTTTCTTCTGGCACTTGAATTCCTCTTAAATAAAACTGAAATTTAATATCATTTACTGTTAAATTAGGGTTGTCTTTCCAGTAAGCGGGACTAATAGTATTATCCAGTGTTGTTTTGAATAATGGCATTCTCGGTAATGGTGGTGGTTGTTGGGCTGTTGAACTTGATGTACTTGTTGCTTGTTGAACTGGTGTCGCGTCAACATTGTCATCTACTACTTGAGGTGATTGTTCAACATCTTCTACGTGCATTGTTTGCTGGTCGTCTGCTACTGCTCCACTTGCTGGCGCTTGTCGTGGTTCTGTTGGTGCTGATTGTCTGTTTGCCACCATTCTATGAAATAATGTCCCGCCCATATCTCTTAAATTTGATGCCATCGCTCTGCCTACCTCTTCCGCCCTCCGCTTTGTTGCAGTTGCTATATCTTGTAATTGTGTATCTACCATTGCCTCGTGTTGTCTTGTCGTTTGTTGTGGTGTTGAAAAATCATATTCGTCTGCTATTGCTTGGTCGTTTGTATTCTGTGGTGTATCTGTATCCATCTTATGAACTGCATAAGTGTGTCCGTTTCTGTGTGCTTCCCGTCTCATCATTATCTCTCTCATTTGCCTGTCTAATATTCTCATTTGTTGGTCTTTCAATAATTCTAAATGGTCGCTTCCATCAAAATAACTGCCTTGAGGACTTGCTTTAAAAAAGGTAGCGTCTCTGTTTGGTAGTTTTCCCGTTATTAAATCATTTTCGCCAATTAGACCTACAATTTCTTCATAAGTGGGGCGTCGTTTCAATCCAAATTTTGCATATGGATTTATTAATTCTAAACTTGCTGTAGTTGCCATATTGATATAATATTAATTAGAAAATATTGTTAATAATATTTTTGTGAAACATATTATTAATAATAAGATGTTATTGTTAATAATATTTTTTTGTGAAAAATATTATTAATCTATATCAATATATTTTAAGTAAATATTAACTTTTTTGTATCTTCATACCATTTATTTAAATGTTCTTTTGTTGCGTGTGGTAAGTTAGGACGATATAATTCGCCCATCATTCTATCCAGCTCATTTACATAGTTTGCTCTCGTGTTTCCTTCGTCAATCTTTTTCCTTAATGCTACTGATGCTTCTTGTGAATTTCTTAATTTCATTTGTTCATGTAGGTGTTTTAGATATTCTGTATCTTTTAGATCAAATGGACTATATTTAATTTGTGAGGATTGTAAAAATACTTCACCTTTATTTTTCTTATTATTTATTTTGTGGAATTTATACATTATATATTTATCATAGATTTTAATTTTAATCATAGAGCAGACTTCCGGATTCGCGTAATTCCAGAACAGACTCCGAAATCATATGCACAAATAATTCTCGCACATCTTCATTATCTGTCAGTGCTCTGTTACTTCCTTTTAGTTTAAAAACGAATAAGCCTCCTTGTTTCGTATTCTGGCCTGTAAAATTAGTGTCCGCCATCTTTTCAAATGAAATCCCAATAACGAACTTGTCTTCTCTGTAGCGTTTATATGAAATGCTAAAGGCGTCTTGGTCAGGGTTCAAATAGTGTAATGTTCTTCGGAGGTAGTAGGCACTCTCGGCGAGGCTCTGGCATTCAAACTCTGGATATTTCTTATTGTTAATTTGTAATTGCCACGTTAAATTTAAATCTTTATCTTGAAAGCCTGTACCTTGGAATCGCTCACGATCAGCGCCATCTGGATTAGGACCGTCAAAGATTCTTGAATTAATCATAGGATTGTAAAAGTAATTCCATCGCTTGTAAATATAATTATCGTGTCTGTAGTAATTATTATTATCAGCATCTACACCTGCTCTTGGTGTGCGATACAATGTAATGAAGCAACCATTTAATTTAGAAGCGGATTTAACAATGTTCATATTAATTTCATTTCCTCCCGCGTTGAATGATTGTGTCATAGTGTGATACATTGGAAATACCAATTTCAAACTTTGACCTTCTAACAAATGTTTCACTATATTATTGTTGACCGTGTTGTCCAATTGTCTTACCTCAGCTCTAATGATTACGTTATTTAATTCCCACTGCGTTGAGGTGTCTCCAGTTGTGAAATAATAACCTTTGGCATCATTTTGAGTGTTGGCATCGGTTACGGTAAAAGGCGTAACTACTGGTATATGTTCATCTGATACAATTGTAAATTCCAGTTCAAGTGGAGCATAACGAAGAGGTAAATAATAATTGCTTTCTACCAATCCGCATACTGGTTTATGCCCTAATCTCATATAACTGCCACCAGGAATTCCTGCAACCGAATGGCGAGTATATCGTGCTGTTAAATCTCCCCAATTGTTATGGTCTCGTGTAGTTGGAAATGTTGTTACCGCAGGGGTGGCAGCGGGATTGGTTCTTGTATTAACATCTAACATTTCTGCCAGTCCAGTGGCATATGTGTGTCTCCAGTCATCATCCCAGCGAGGATTAGCGCCACCTTCTAAATCGTCCATATCTCTGGCGTCTTGACTTTTAAAGGAATTATACAATTCACAACGCCTATTGTATTCAATAATATCCTGAACCTGTTGTCCTCCAACAGTGCATCTGTAACGACTGAAGAAGGATGATAAATTACCTAACGGTCGTAAAAAATGACTTCGTGTTGCGTCAGTGTTTTGAAGATTTGCAAATAAACGAATACTTGATAAATCAATATATGTGTTGTCTTCACCTGTTATATGAAATCTAATATTTTTGTTTCCTGCATTTGGATTATAAACATTACTGCCTGATGGAAAATAATTAACGTGTCTTCTGTCTGTGATGTATTGTGCTGTTTCTGGAAGTCCAAAATTTAATGAGTTAATCATTGTAGTTTCTGATTCTGCAATTATATTATCCATTACTTATATATGATAAACTTAGATTTTATTTTTTTATTTTTATATTTTTCTTATGTGAAAGCATTGTAGTAGAATTATTTGAAGTTGTATTTTTTATGGTATTTATTAAATAATTGTTTTTTGTATCAACTATATCTTTTATAGTATCATAATCTAAATTCTTATATTGTTTATCGTATTTTGACGGTTCTTTTGTCAGTTTCTTCTCTAATGGAATTTTGTTTTGCTTGTCTTTATTTCTAAACATTATTATTAATATTATTGAGATAATGTTAGTTCAGTTATACGCTTTATACAATCTTCTAATTCGTCTCTATACTTATACAAATAGCTTAAATCATCTTCATCTAATGGAATTTTATTTTCTTCTTGTTCTTTTAAAAAGTCGGTATAATCAACTCTACTATAATCTGTATAATGTATTTTGTTATTTTCTGGATGTAATTTTAAGTAATCGTTTTCATAATTAATAATTTCACTATACATGCCTAGTATAAGTCCTTCAATATTACCTTTTCTGTAGTATAAATGATTTAAATCATTGCTTTCGTGCTCTTCCTTATCTTTATTTAACACTTCCTTGCCACAATGACATTCGTATTTACTATTTGATATTTTGTATTCTTTCTCTTTCTCTCGCTCTATCAATTTTTCATAAGCATATTCAACATCATTGTCCCATTTCTCAGCATCAATACTCATATATAAGTTATATATATATATATTTATTTATTGTTCTGGTGTTGAATTAGGATTGAACCCATTAGAAATATCAGTAGTAGGATTAATTTCAGTCATACCTTGTCCTTCCCAATTATTGAAACTGTGTTTATCTAATAAGTTGTTGCTTTCTATTTCTCCAGTTATTGCTGCGTCATCAAACATTGCTATAGGATCTCCGCGATTTCTAAATCGTAAGTATCGCGGGTTTTTCTGTTGATTACTTCCTGATACAAAAGGTGATGAATAAACAGTAGTAGCATATTTTTTTCCGTGTCTATTGTTAATTTCTTGAACAACGGATGAGCCGAGGGAATGGCCGACCAGTCTATTAACATCTGGATTTTTCCTTAATTCTTCCATTGCGTCTTTATATCTTTCGCTTAATTGAACATTATGAGTAGGAATAAAAAACAAATCTGCAATTACATCATTGACTTTGTGATTTAGTCCCGTTTTAGCACCAGTACCACCAATATATAAAGTGTTGCCTATTCTTGTTATTCCATGTATATTTGAATACGCGGCGTCTAACCCTTTAACATCATCAATTTTATTTTTATTTTGAACATTAATTTCTTCAGCATATCGTGTTTTATGTTTCATTATCTGCTTATCAAAATGTTTATTGAAACCTCCTATTTTGTCTTCCAATTTCTTTTTATGGTTAAAAAATACATCTTCTATTAAATCCTTACCTGCAGTATAAGCTTTATCACTTGCTACGCCTGCCATCATTTGCGTAGGCGATCTGCCTTCAATAGCACCTAATAATAATTGTCTTCCTATCATATAATAATAATTATATAATAATTTCTAGTGTATATTATATTTATGAGTGACAGATTAACATATAAAAAAATCTATGTTGATAGTGCCTACAGATTACCAGAAAGCAATTCTACCAGTGACTTTATTATAGAACTTGACCAAAACTTTGAAATTCCACCAAGAACAAAAATGTTCGTGACAGAGTGTTCATTCAGCACTCCGTTTTATACAACAGAGAAAGGGTTTTACGAACGCTTCTATATTATGTTGTATAATAGTTCCAATGTCTTATTGAGAAGCACTGCCGTTGATGTATCCGGCGAAATTTATTATGCTAATCAATTATCGTACAAAATACAAACGGAATTAAACACGGCATTTAATGATATTGTGCCTGACTTATTCTTAACAGTATATGGACAAAGCGAACGCAAAATGGAACTTAAATTAAATGACCCCCTAACTTACAAAATCAAAATACCTACAGATGAAGAATTAGAAACTTATGTAAATGGCGAATGGAACAGAGGACAGTTTGAATATGACAATTTAAGACCAAAATCTATTAATTATTTATTAAGTAATTATATTGCCTATGATCCTGCGTCATCTTGGTTAAGTGGATACTTTAATTTAGTTCCTTTTCAGAATGTATATATTAACTCACCTCAACTAAGCGACTACAAATATTCAGCACCTAATAATTTTAGTAGTTCAGTAATTAAAAAAGTTCAAATTAATCAACAACTTGGCGGAGTTATTAGCGACTACACCTCCCTATATATGCAGATTTTATTGATGTAGGCGGTAAAAATATTAAGAGACTACACTTTAAAATTACAACTTCAAGAAACGAAGTTATTGATTTTCACGGCGTACCCATACAGTTTAGTCTTTTATTTCAATTAGATAACTAAATAAACCCCTAAAAATTAATATTGATAATATTAAAAATATCAAATTAATAATATTAAACATATCAAATTAATAATATTAAATTATTAATATTTCTCATTTTGTCCATATAGACAAAATATATAAAACATATAGACAAAATATATAATATATTATATATGTCAGAAGTCGAACCTGAAATTACTAATACAATTGAAGCAGACGCACCAGTAAATGAATTACCACCAATTGAAGAAGAAGAAGCACCAAAGGCAGAACCAACAATAGAACCAACACAAGAAATAAAACCTGTAGAACCTCTTAAAAACAACTCAAAAACTCAAGCGCGTAATGAAAAGAAAATAACCTGTCCAAAATGTGCCAAAACTTTAACATTAAAATCTTACAGATACAGTCATGAACGCAATTGCCAAGGACCATTAGAAACTAAGCCTATAAAACCTAAACCAAAAGCAGTTCCGATAGCAAAACCCCAAAAGGTAGAATACAACGAAGTAGCGCACCGCGAAGAAGAGCAACGTATTCCGCAACAACAGCAACAAAATAATATAATAGCGAACACCCCACCCCCAAGAAGATCGCAACCGCAACCGCCTCCAAACCCGCTACAAAATATAGCGCAACATTACCAATTATTGCAAAATGAATATTTAAGACAGAAGCAAGAAAAATATAATGCATTAAATAAGAATATATTTGGTTCAAGAGGAAAGAAAAGATAAAATATAATTATTATATAACCTACTATATAATAATTATGTTTTCAACATTATCACTAGACGGCTCAAGTAGAATTGTAGCAAGTGAATTAGTATTAATAAATTCAACAGAACCATCGACATTGAGCAGTGTTTATGCTACAAAACAAGAATTAGCAGACACAGCAGGATCATTAGGTGGAGGTTATACAATTGAAGAAGTTGATGCTCTTATTTTAGCACAGAAAAATAAGATAGATGCCAATATTTTAGATATTACTGAATTAAACGCAACATCAACAACTATGTTTAATGAACAAGTAAATCAAAACGCAACAATTACAAGCAACTTTAATAATATAACAGCACACGGATTAACCATAACTTCAATACTACCGACTATATCAGCAAATACAATTAAACTTGATTCTAATTTTAATAACATTAGTTCAAATACACATTTAATCAGTAATTTAAATGCTACAATAACATCGCATATATCATTAATTGACACAAACATTAATAACATAACAGGACACGGAAACACAATAACAACCATTCTTACAGATATAGCAGATTTACAAGCAGGAGCGGGCGCTTCTTGGACTACAGCTGAAAAAACAACTATTCAAGCGGATGTATCAACATTATATACAAACGATACTAATTTATTCAATACTAACACTGCTTACAGTAATACATTTGCTTCAATTATATCAGATAATAATATACAAGATGTATTAATAACTCAAAATTCAAACACAATAAATAGTTTAATATCAGCAGATTTACAAAAGCTAGATAAAATAGATACTAACGCTCAATCAGTAGCAGGTGCTATTAATTTTAGCGATAATGCAACTTTACACAGTGATTTAAACATGCTTACTACTGGTTCTATAATATGTAATAAGTTTAGCTGTACCCCTTCACCAAATTTAGGACTACAAATGACTTTTCAAATGTTTAATCGTGAATTTAATATTAATAGAGATGGTAGAATGTGGATGTCAAGCTCAGGAGGCGTTTGGGAAACGCAAATCGGAGATGCTAATGTTGGTCGTGTATGGATAAAAGATCGATTCGGTTTAGGGGCAGTTGGCGTTGTTAATTATGTTTTAAATTGTGCTGGGCAAGCTCGATTTACAAGCGCTGTCCAGTTTATAGGAACAGACAGTGCAATAAGTCTTAACAATGGTTCATATTTAAATTTTAATAATAATGGTTCAATACGAAGATATACACCAGATGCTACAGAAGGTTTATATATGGCGCATAATAATTTTGTTGCTGTTAGCGTTGGCGATATTACTAATTCTTCTAATCAATATTTTATGTGCGACGGTGCTGTATCAAAAACCATATTCAATAAACCAGTTGATGTATTAGGTGATGTATATACAAATGGCGATTTAACAATGGTTTCTGGTAAAAAGATTGAAGTCAATCAAGTTCAGTCTGTATCAGGAAATACTTTATTATTACAAAATTCACCGAGTGGCAATGTTCAATTTGGCAACACATCAAAACTAATAATTGATAATGCTGAAATGTATGTCGATACAAATGATTTAATAATTAGGAATAGCAACACTTCAAACTCTATTAATTTGGTTGTTGGATTATCTGCAACATATGCTGATAATAAAATTATTTTGAATAGTGGAAGCAATAGCGAATTACGAGGCGACTGGACTATTGACGGTGATATGACTTTTGGAATTGCTCATAAAATCAATTTGAGACATTTAAATAGTGATGCTGTTTTAAGATTAGAAGCATCAACAACTATTGATAGTTATATTGATGGCACTAAATATTTACAATTGGATGATACTCAATTTTCATCATTTAACGGATTTAATTTAAGTAGCGATAAGAGACTGAAAGATAATATAGAAGATGTAGAAGATGATACTGTAAATATGGTAAAAAACATTAAGATTAAAACATTTGTTAAGAATCAAAAAACCAGAAAAACTGAATTAGGATGGATTGCTCAAGATGTTCAACAATACACAAATCCGAAATATAATATTGTAAATGATTCGGGAGAATACTTAACGATGTGTTATGATCGTATGGCTTGTATTAGTTGGGATGCTTTATCAAAACTAATCGATCGTGTAGAGTATTTGGAAAATGAAGTTTTTAAAAAGAAAAAGAAAAAAGACAAGTCAAAATAATATAATATGATCCAAGACATGGAGAAACGATTTAGAATTAAAATTATTAAAAAAATGATTAATTTAATCATAATCAATGATTAAATAAACCAATTATTCTACACCACTCGGCATTTTCAGCCCGTAATCTTCAAATTTGTATTTTCTCGGGAAGCCAGTTTTTTGTTTTGGTTTTTGTTCTTCGGGTGCCATTTCAATGCCACTCTCTTTAATCATTTTATCTAATCTTTTTCTATGCGCGGTGTTTAAAGCATTTTGCCTTTTTTTGGCCTTGTATGCTTCATCGTCTCTGACTTTATAATAATAGAGTCGGTTGTAATACGCCAGCATTGTTTTTATTTCTTCCAGTGTCAAGTCGTCGGGGTGTTTGTCTGTGATCATTACTATAATATTATATGTAACATTTCTTTAAGACATTTTATAGGAAATTAATTTAAATATGAATTCTTCCCTAAATTACACCTAAAGAAAAAATAATATTAATAATTAATATCTAAAATATATTATGTCATTGTCAAAAACTATAAGAAATAACATCAGGTCATTAAATTCAAGAATTGATAGGTTGGCAGGCGATACCAGGGAAAAAGCCACCGAATTGAGAGATCTATATGAACAGCGAAAAATTGCACAGTTTAGCACCGCATCAACTATTATTGACGGGTTTATCAATGCAACCACCCCAAAGGAAAAAAAGAAATGGGACAAAAAATACGACGATGTGATCCAAAACAACCGTATAAATCTACCGTTGAATGTTAGGATGAAACGAAGCACTGTAACTAACATTGTAAAGCAGTCTAAGGCGAACGATGAATCGTGGACATTAGACGTCATGCTTTACCGCGAAGGTGTTAGGGAAGGTGACAACAAAAAGCCGGCTTTCACATACAAAACAGAATACGGAGAACTCAAATATTACCCCATAACAAAGGACGGTAAGGAGAGAACATACACCGTTAACGCCAGCACAAATATAGACGAGTATGTAGGCAAACGAATTGTAAAAACCAAGGATTATGATCTATTCAGAAAGTTCATTGTAACACTTGCCCAAGATCCAGAATTTGAAACAATGCTAAATATTATGGGTGGGTATGTTGGCGTTGATCAGAAAAAAACAATCGAGATCAACAAGAAGAAGAGGTTAACCAAGAAGACTAACGCTGTGGCTTACAACGTAGAGACGGGGTATATTGACGCCTTGAAGATCTTGAGGGCCAGAAAGGTGGAAGGTGGACAGCCTAGTAATCCACGACAAGCCAACCTGAGAAGGTCGGAAAACATCAGTATGTATAATACTTACATGTATACCGATTGGATACATCGAAAGAAACATTTATGGAAGCAATCCAGAAAGGTAATTATGTAGACAATCAATGTTGGTTGAATACACTCACTGATTATTATAAAGATACCCTAATGAACAACAAGAAGAAAGAACCAATGTCGCGAGGGATGATACTAAAACTAATAAATAAAACAGAACAGGAATTCACAGAGTCGGGGGCGTCAATTGATGACATGATCCCGGTATTTATAAAATACAGAATGCGTGTGAGAATAATAGACCAACTGGGCAAAATCATTTATTCTTATTCACCAGAGATGTTTGACCGCAACATCAGAGCCTTTTATGCAATGGTCAAAAATAATCATATCTACACACTGAATAATAATATTAAAAGATTGGAACAAAAACAAAATACTGATGATGCATTTGTAGTAAAGGCACGGCCCGACTATCATATAAGTGATAGAGAGAAGCCATCGATTTGCAAAATGTTTTCTACTATTGATGACATTTTTGAAATGGTTAAGGCAACAATTGCGAACAGAACCGACAAACAGGAAAAGAACTTTTTAGATTTAGTTCATAGAGAGAATGATCTAAATAAATTATTTTGCGATTTCAAAAATATCGGGTATGAATGCAGGATTGTTCACAAAGCAGGGACTATTTCAGAATTGAGGGCGGACTTCAATAATGTATATCTAAATATTAGGTCACAGTGTCTGATAGACGACCAGATCAATAGTGACATCACAGTAGACAGAGAAACGGTTTACAACAATATGACTGAAGCGATGTTTACATTCAAAAAGAAATTATTCAATCCAAATCACAAGTCTTATTATAGTCCTACCGATATACAAGTTTTAAATAATTATAGAACCATCGTCCCACAAGGCGAGTTATTCAAGGGCTTGGATAAGTTGGATGTTCCAAAACAGGAGATCGACATGAACAAAGCGTTTACAGATGCATTTAATACGATTACCAGAATAGGAGTTTTTAATCAGTTTGATAATTGGAAAGCTTATAATAGTAAATGTAAGATCAAGGATGTAAATATATATTTGGTAAAAGCAGAACTGACACATCGCAATCTGTTTTTTAATAATGATACTAATATAGTTTATGGTATGTTTCTTAAGCATTTTATGCCACTTGTTGCATCTGGCGAGTTGTCCATTACTCACTACAAACAGCCACATTTCATTCACAAGGTAGATAATAAAATGTTGGTTGAGGAACTCTGGGGAAAGCGAATAAGCGAAAATATTGAAGAAGACAAGGCAATTAAAAAAATAATAGCCAACTCGATTTTTGGCTTGTTGGAAAAAAGTAAGAACAGCAGTCAGAGATCATTCGTTTTTAATGATCTCAATGAGGCGATCAGCCTTCAGGCAGATGCAGGGGGGAAGTTAAACATGATGAGCAGGAATACTGCCAAGTGGGTTGAGGAATATGATGATAATGGCATGTGGTGCCGTGATAGAGAAGTATCTGAACAAAACGACAATTTATATTATATTCTGAATGTGGTTGATAGGTGCGAGTTGTCCAATGGGTTTCGTTTTATTAAAGAAATGCTTTTGCAGTATCATAATTTCAAAATGCAATGCGCATATCAAAAATTGACAGAGAACAATGTTAAGGTATTGAGTGTCAAATGCGACGCTTTTGTCGTGGACTGTTCGGGTTTTAATAAGTTTGGTTTGAGAAAGACTCAGCAGTTGCTAGATTTTCACGATGGGATCGGTGGGTGGAAATTAGCCAAGACTCACGATGAGATCCATCATACAGGAAAGCAGTTGTATGAACAGAAGAAGTGTGAATATGTTGATATCCCGATTGTCAAAAGTAAGAGAGTTAACATCATTAATGAGTATGATGAAAATGAATTGGTTGAACTTGTTGAGAAATATAGGTGCTTGATGATTAAGGCAAATTCGCAGGAGCGGGGAAGTCCACCATCTGCAAGAACATGGAGAGACTCAAGGGTTATAAAGTGTTGTTCGTGGTTCCTACCAATAATCTGGGTTTGGAGTGCGAAGTGGAAAGCGTCACTGTAAATAAATTCTTCGGTATAGCAGTCAATGACGAGAAGCTAGATAAATACGATCATTCGATGTTTGATGTCATTGTGTTTGATGAGATTTGTTTTAATAATACCTTTGTATTGGCAAAAATTAAGGGCTTTGTAGAGCAACATAGGGCTAATAAAATCATATTAGCTACTGGTGACGCCAAGCAATTGAGCCCTATAAAAGCACTGACTAACACTAAGAAACACGAGATTTATATGAATGAATGTATTGATAGCATTTTTCCTCATCATTTGTTTTTGGAAGAGTGCAAGCGATTGAAGACTCAGGAGGACAAGGATAAACTTAAAAGCATTTATGCCGACATCTTTGAGCATGAATTGTCTCTACATGATGTCATCAATAAGTATTTTAAATATACTGATGACATCACAGGAACAGAAAGCAATGTCGCATATTTAAATAACACTTGTAGAGAGGTTTCAAGGCAGATCAGGAAACGACAGGGCAAACAAAATGAGTTTGAAGTCGGCGAGATCATGATATGCAGAGAGTATAGGAAGACAAAAACCTATAAGTTAAATGTGAATTTTAGGTATGAGATAATTAATATTTCCGATCCTTGGATTACCATTGCTAATATCAAAACACGAGAAGAGATTACATTACATATTGGTATCTTGAGAAGTCATTTTATCTTTGCCTTCTGTTATACTTGTCATTCTGTTCAGGGGTGTTCCATTGATGACGATGTCGTGATATTTGATTGGAACCATCATCTGATAACTCGCGAGTGGCTTTGGACGGGAATCACTCGGGCAAGGGATTTAAACAGAGTAAAATTTTACAAATACAGTAGTGATTTAAATGAAGAGTTTAACGCAAAATGCATTATGAATTATTTTGATAGAAAGGTGTTAGCATACAAGGAACAGGATCGTAAAAATGGCTTTGGTATTCCAAAAGAAAATTATGTAGATGCCGAATGGTTGAAGGACAACGTCAATGGCAAGTGTGCCAACTGTGGCTGTGGTTTCGTGTTGTCAATGGATTCTGGCAATATAAATTCTAATCTGACTTGTCAAAGGTTATGTAATGATCTTCCCCATACAAAGGATAATGTCATTGCCTTCTGTGCTTCTTGTAATAGATGCTTCAGTGATAAAATCACATATTGATAACTATGTTGTTTATAAAGATTTAAAGAATAGATATCTTAAGGTAAATGAGGATATGAACAAATATCAAAACGGCAAGATTTATCAAGTGGTAGACGTAGGGTTCAACAAGTGCTATATAGGATCAACGACCGAAGAGTTAAGCCGCAGAATGGCAAGACACAGGGAGCGCTACAAAGATTATTGCAAAGGAGGCGGGCGAAAGTATGAAAGGTCCATGATGTTGTTTGATGAATACGGACTGGATAATTGCAAGATATGATTGATCAAAGACTTCCCTTGTAAGAGTAGAGCAGAATTAGAAAGAGAGGAAGGAACTGAAATCTTAAATAAAATTGATATGTGTGTAAATAAAAATGTTGTGGGAAGGTCACGCAAGGAATTCTACCACGACAACCGCGAAAGGCTTTTGCAAGAGAAAAAGGAGCACAGAATAAACAACATTGATAGATACAAAGAAAAGGACAAACGATACACTGAACACAATAAAGAACAAATTCGTGAAAGACATAGCCGGTGGTATCAACAGAACAAGGATGAGGTCAACGAAAAAAGTAGGGCAAGGTATCAACAAAACCGAGAAAAATATTTGGCGCAACAAAAGCAACCCTTCCATTGTCACTGTGGTGCTTCTTGTGTGTGGAATGTCAAGGCAAGACACTTCAAATCTCAGAAGCATCAGCAATGGTTAAAGCAACAAGAGCCAGAACAAGAACCACAAGTAGAACAAGAAAATTAAAATATCATCTTTATTATAATGAGTAGTTCTAACAAAGATGATATAATTTCCAATGTGTATTACGATCGTGCGGGGTTTGGTTCTTTAAGAACAACTCTAGTAGACAGTAAGAAAAAGGATCCTTCCATCACAATGCAAGATGTTAAGGAGTGGTTTGAAGAGAATGTGCAAAGGAAAAAACAACTATCCGGATACAACTCATTCATCGCTCCACATGTTCTGTATGAATTTCAGCTTGATTTGTTCTTTATTTCAAAAAATGATTTACAAACTCAAAAATTTAGTATAGGTTTAGTTCTTATTGATGTTTTCTCCCGTAAAGCCGCGGTGATGCCTATCATGTCAAAGCAACCTGCCGACATCACTGCTGGGATAATGGAAGGTTTGAGCAAACTCGGGAAGCCCCACCTCATTTACTCTGATGACGAAGGGAGTCTTAACAATCAGGATCTTGTTGACTTTTTCAAGGATCAACAAATAGAGAATTACAAAACAAGAGGGCACCCTCATTTTGTTGAGCGCTTCATCCGCACGTTCAAGGACATGCTGTTTAAAAGGGTTGATGCAGACGAGAAAAAGGGAAAGGTTAATATACAATGGGTTGATTATATCCCCGAGGTCATGCTGACATATAACAGTAAAATGGTTCATTCTGCCCACAATATGACTCCAAACGATGCCCACAAAAAGGGAAACCATCTTGAGGTCAAGTTGAAGCTTGAGATGAACAGAATCAAAACCCGTAAATATCCCCCTGTTAGGGTTGGCGATGAGGTCAAAATATACCGCAAAAAAGGGATTTCCGAGAAAGAAAGAACGAGCAACTGGAGCAGTGTCAAATACAAGGTTTCAAGGGTTGAAAAAAAACTTGGACAAGACTATTATTATGTCCAAGGTGTGACTCGTGCTTATTTGAGATCGGAAATTCTGAAGGTCTGAAGGAGGGGGCATCAATTCAGCACATGTCACCAAATTGTGTTGCAGTCATGCTGGCTACGGTTTGTAGTCATGTTGGCTACGGTTTGTAGTCATGTTGGCTACGGTTTGTAGTCATGTTGGCTACCGTTTGTAGTCATGTTGGCTACCGTTTGTAGTCGTGTCGACTACATTTGTAGTCATGTTGGCTACCGATTGTAGTCGTGTCGACAACGACAGTCATGTTGGCTACCGTTTGTAGTCGTGTCGGCTACAGTTTGTAGTCATGTTGGCTACAACTATTTGGGGTTGGAACGCTAGGCCTTTCCCATCCGCATTTTGCCATCCATATTTTACTGGGATTGTTTCCTTGATTTGGGTTAACGGTTTTAATTCTCCCTTTTCCATTGGTTAACCATTTTTTGGGGCGAACATAGGGTTCTTTTTTAGACTGTTTGTATTTGTTGGAAATGGGAAAGGGTCTCAGGTTGGATCAAGGGAGGAATTATTGAGATCTTGGGGTTGCGATCTTGGGAATGGAAAAATGTTGGTATGTAGCTTGGATTTTTTTTGTGGGATTTGTTGAGGTGGTATGTAGTTATGATTGTTGTTATTGAATGAGCATAAGGGTGATGTTGAGATGGGGTAAGAAATGAAGATGGGTGTGTGAATATGTGTTTTTTGGTGTTGGAGTGGGTGGGTGATTGAATTTGAATGTTGAAAATAGGCTGTTTTAGTGGGCGTATTTGAATTGTGCCCAAAAGTGTGGGGGGGACCCTAGGACCGGATGGCAAAATGCGGACGGGAGAGGCCTCCACTAACTCTGCTGCCCCCCCCCAACCACCCCGCTAGTTTTTAGACTTTTTGCAGAGATTTAATTGCACCTATTCGAAACATCACTTCTGCAAACAGCATGATGGGGGGGGGCTGCCGTCCCCCCAACCCCCCCGCTACTTTTTACTGTATTTTCTTCTTTTACAGTGATTGAAATGCCCTCCTATTTGAATCATCATTTTTTTGACCCCGGGTTGCCCACGATTTGTTGGTGATGCTAGGGATGTTGGTCGGACATGCGGGGGATGTTGAAAACGATGCTGGGGATGTTGACGGGCTTGTGTAAAATGCGTCTACGACACTTTTCTGGCCCGGACGAAAAACGAGAAAAAACAGTGAAAAAAACCCAAAATAAATCCGCACCCAAACTAAAATGGGTGGTGCACTTATCCCAAATGGTACCGTTGGTTGTGAACCATGGCCACGTGTTGGGCTTGCTGGATCGTCAGGGAGGGGAGCCTTCTAAGCGTTTCGGAGCTTGTGCCAAGGCGGAAGACTTACATCCTGATTGCAGCCAATATTTTCTGGCTGAGCCCAGAGAGCAGAACTGTCTTGCTGCTCACATTGGTGATATACTTCCGCTACATGCACTTGAGAAGCTTCAGCTGAAGTGTTCGGGTTGCCAACAGTCATGGAAGTGGACAGGGCCCCCTAAAATGATGTTTCCTTGGTTCATGACAATAGGGCCGTTTCGAGAAGCCATGCGGAAGACTGTTTCAGTCTGAAAGTGATTTATGATTTATCCATGTATCTATCTATTCATCCATTTATTCCTGTGTTTGTTTTGTTTTGGCTGAGTTCTCCTTTTGGATAGTATCATTCTCTGGCATGCAGCGAGGGAAGCACAAAGGTTAGTGGAAAACAATGGGGACCCCAAAGAAGCAACAAATCAAAGGGGGAGCTAATTCTGGGGAAGTTAAGGCCTCCTTGGGAACCGACCCCCGTGTTGAGAAGCATTCCCATGTGATGCAATCTGAGGAGATCTGCCCTTTGACAACCGCGCGTACCAGGGGGTGGACCGCCTGCAGTTCGACTCCTTGGCGACCTTCACTTGGCTGCTGCTGGGCCGGCTCTTCCGCACCATGCGTCTTGGCTCACGGCTGGGTGGACTTGGTGGCTCACGGCTGGGCTCGAATCAACCAAACGAGTAGGCAATTCACTTTGCGAGGCGGAGCGGGGGGGTCGCATGGCGCTTTGGCAGGGAGACACATTTGGCATAAAGGTTGATTTGTGGTTTGGCCTTTTTTTCTTTGTCTTTCTTTCTATCATCTTTCACGTGGCCTTCAGACAAGACTGGATCAAGATCAATGGACGGAAAGAGGACTAGTTTGAAGGCTCCCACCCCCAGTCCTCACAAGCTCTGACAGCCCTTGACAACTCATGATGCACAGCTTTGGAGTATCATCCAGCTTTTGTGAGCACCAATTAGGCTGCAGCGGACTGAGAACGCCATTCCTCTAACCTATTCGCCCGTCTTCTACATTCCAGCTGCCTTCAACTTTTTCGTGCTGCTGTGCAGACTCTTGGCCTCGGGGTAGCACATATTCGGAAGGCAAGGTGGTTGGTTCAGCTCTCGCGTCAGGTTGGCACTTGCACCTATCAGTCAGTGGGAGCTGCAATCAGAGCTTGAGTTCGGCCTAAGGAGCTAGCTACCTGGTCCTTCGGGAAATGATTTGGCCTTTGCAGTCTCCTCCTACGCTGTTGCTCACTGAATTCATTTTGCAGTGTGGCAGCGTTGCCCGCGTGATGCGTGGGAAGCATTGCCTTGTCACCTGCGGGCGAAGCTGAGGTTGCCCGAATGCTTGAGGGCACGTCTTGATCACAGAGTGACCTTCTCGTTTATCCCGCCAGCGGGCTTCTCAGTAGGCTTTTCACCAAAGGGGCCGGGATGGTTGGGCGTGTGATGTGACTTTTTTCCCTATCCGCAGGAAGGCTTGGACGGACACCAACGCGAGCATTTCTTGGGATCCTAGCCTTACTCAGTGGCTGCCAGATGGCCGTGCAGCATGCAATGCATGGTGAGCCCATGTGCTGCCCCGCGTTTGAGTTGCGCTGAGGAACTGAGCATGGAAGCTTGTCTGGCCTGGCGGGTACGGTTGCAGAAGATTGGAATCTAACATCGGTGGCGGCCTTGCCAAACCAGGAGTGCGCGACAGTTGGCAATTCCAAGTGAGGGCGGGCAGGGTCAGCTAATTGACCAGTTTTGGAGGCCACGCTTGGCAGGAGCGTGAAGCCCTGAAGACTATCATCACGGAGACGGTGGAAGTGTTGCTGCGGCGCCATGAGATTGTACACAGCGAGGCCTGGCATGGCTCGCTCCTAAGGAGTAGGAGTATACCGCCTGTTCATAGCCCTTGGCTTTGCATCATTGTCCCGAACGCTCGTGCGGGGAGTGATGCTGGATAACAGCTTTGCGCGGGATTGCTTTGCTGAAGGCCACGTGAATGGGATACGTATGGCCTCAAAACGATTCCCATGGTCCATGCAACATTTGCTTCAGAGCACGAAAAGGGTATGGGTCAAAATGTAACCACCAGGGGACCGCAGGTTTTAGTCCATGGTTCCATTTACCAGGGTTTCATTTTGGGTACCGATGTTTGACCCACAGGCAAAAGAGGGAGGCAGGTCAAACAAAAGGCTGAAGCTTGCGGAGGCCCCACAGGTCATCTACCTGCGCCTCAGCTGCACATGCGGTTTCTTCCCCAGCATGACGTGCAACCACTGCTAGTTGGACTGATTCAACTAAAGGGGGGCGGCGTGGGTTTCTGGGTAGTGCATGCTGATTCAAAAACGCTCACATGCCCCGCCAAGCTTCCTACCAACTTGAGCCTGTTCAGTGTAGCCTGGCTTTATGCCATGCGAAGAACAGCTGGTGCGAAACTTGAAGCCTCTATGTACGCGCTTTTCCTGCATGAAGCTTGGGCAAAAAGAAGAGGCTGTGAGATGATGCTCACAGCAAGCACATGTGTCATGGTTTTTGGCCATTCCATGATGCAACGCTGAAAGATCGAGAACAGATTACATGCTCTCATGATCGTTTCCGGTCGTTTTATGGGTTTGTGTCCATACCATTTTACTGGTGTGTTTCAGTGAATCTCCGACATGCAGATATTTTGGCATTCTGTGCCAGTTTTGCGCGCCCTCCCTGACAAGGCTGAGGTTGAGGCAGACCAAATCGGTTTTGTTGGGAGGTGCGCTGAACTAGCTGAAGGGTATCAAGGGCACCAACTGAAACCCCGTGCCAAATCTAAACATGTGGGTATGCAGCATACGCATCAGGGGCTCAGGCGCCCGAAAACAGGAAACTGGTCATAAGAAGTGGTTTCTAGAACTCGACAGGCAAAGCGTGACTCAGGCCAACTTTCCTGTTGCAAATGGAGCGCGTCCTGGTGGCTGCCATGCTCCCTGGCTGCGCGACTTGAGTGTCCATGGCTGTTTCATGATTGTTCATAATGCCAGGTGCTATGCTGTGAAATCTCGCATCATTAACGATGAGTTGGTGCAGACGAGAGATACTTGGGGCAAATGGGTGTCCGGCATAATGACGGACACGATGCTGGCCTGAAATTGTGACAGCTGACGCGCTCTCATCGCTTGGCAATTGGAGCCATGTGGCCTTTGCAACGTTGCCCAGTTGCAAACCGTAAGGAAGGGCTACCTAAAAGACGTGATCCTGGGCCGGGACAGGCTTTACATTGCAAGAGCACTTTGGTCGCGCGCTGTTCGGTTGGCCGGAATCTTAGCCCCCAACTTGGTTGAATTGATCCTGCACCAGGAGGGGCATTCCAGCATCATGAGGACGGACAGCCACAGGCCCGTCTTGTAGCTTCAGAAGCCGGGCTTGCGCGTGGCTTGCTCCTCCCCCTTTTTTTGGGGGGTTGCAGCTTGCGGACAGGAAATGGCACGATGCCACCGGCGAACACCTCGCCCAAGCAACCCACTTGGTGAGGCGGCCGGTGAGTACGGAGGACCGCTGTCGCCGACTTGGCTTTTCGGCCTTCGTCGCTCGCGACGGCAGGAGATCCAGATCGCGCTGTATAGCCTATGGCCGGACCTGGTGGACCCCATCACCAACCGAAAGCACGCAGAGCCTTGAGCCCGCAGATCCACCGCCACAAAAACAGAATGCGACGGAGAGTGCCTGAGTGCCAAACCAAGGAAAGGAACCACTTGCGGGAATTGGTCGATGCGCATAAAGGTATCATCGATATGCAGCTTGGTCTATCCATGGGCAAATGCCTTTCCATTGCCTTTAGGTACAGTAGCAAAGCAGCTGCTGCGCACATGGCCATCCTTGCTTTGGGTTGATGGGTCAGGGTGCTCCTGTCAGGCATGGGCAAGTGTCGCATATTTTTGATTCTGCTGGTCATGCAGACAACATCGTCAGGCGCGGACAGCTGTTTCTTTTCTTGGCTTTGATGATGCGGAGGCTTCACACGTGATATCACTCCTGCCCGCACGCATGCAAACATTAACACAGAGAGACGCAGTATACAGGATTTTGATAAGACGCATTGGCTTTTTGGACGCTGCGTTGACGTGACACCAGCTCGCAACCTCCTGGTTGGGAGGTAATGCTGAACCCCAGGTCCCAATGCAGGCAATGTCATGCAATGTAGTGCAAAGTGCGCTCGTATGTATGTCATGTATGTATTTACTGTGTGTATACAATGCATGCAGTCAATGTAATGCATCGTATTTGTCAAAGCAAGTTTAGAAGAAACTTCCGTGTTGCGGTAATTAGCGTTCGGAGCGCGTTCGGCCACTCTCGGAGCCGGGGCCCATTGGCACGGACGCGCGCGCTTTTCGCGGCAGGTAGGGAATTTGTGGAATGTGCGCAGTGCTTTCGCAAGGTCAAGCGCATATTTCGTGGCAGGCGCAGCGCTGGTGAGGTACAGATTTCGCGGCAGGCGCATCGCTTTCACAAGGTCAGGTGCAGATTTCGTGGCGGGCGCAGCAATTTCGCAAGGTGCAAACTGCGTGGCAGGCGATGCAGCCTTGCAAGGTTGATGGGTAGATGGATGGATGGATGGATGGATGGATGGAGAGAGGGAGAGAAGACAGAAAAGAAAGAAACAAAAGAAAGAAGGAAAAAAAAGAAAGAAAGAGAAGAAAACAAAGAAAGAAAGAAAGAAAGAAAGAAAGAAAGAAAGAAAGAAAGAAAGAAAGAAAGAAAGAAAGGAAGGAAGGAAGGAAGGAAGGAAGGAAGGAAGGAAGGAACGAAAGAAAGAAAGCAAAAAAGAAAAGAACAGAAAAGGAAGGAAAGAAGGAAGGAAGGAACGAACGAACGAACGAAAGAAAGAAAGAAAGAAAAGACAAGAAAAGGAAAGAAAATAACAGGAAAGGAAACACACAAAAAAGAAAGGAAATGAAAAGAAAAGAAAGAAAGAAAACAAGACAAACAAATCAATAAGCAAATAATTAGTGAATGCATGAACGAATGAACGAACGAACGAACGAATGAATGACATGAAATGAAATGAAATGAAATGAAACGAATGAAATGAATGAATCAATGAATGAATGAAATGAATGAAATGAAATAAATGAATGAATGAATGAACGAATGAATGAATGAATGAATGAATGAATGAATGAATGAATGAATGAATGAATGAATGAATGAATGAATGAATGAATGAATGAATGAATGAATGAATGAATGAATGAATGAATGAATGAATGAATGAATGAATGAATGAATGAATGAATGAATGAATGAATGAATGAATGAATGAATGAATGAATGAATGAATGAATTGAATGAATGAATGAATGAATGAATGAATGAATGAATGAATGAATGAATGAATGAATGAATGAATGAATGAATGAATGAATGAATGAATGAATGAATGACTGAATGAATGAATGAATGAATGAAGGAAGGAATGAATGAATGAATGAATGGAATGAAATGAAATGAAAAATGAAATGAAATGAAATGAAATGAAATGAAATGAAATGAAATGAAATGAATGAATGAATGAAGGAAGGAAGGAATGAATGAATGAACTGAAATGACATGAAATGACAAGAACTGACATGAACTCACATGAACTGACATGACATGAATGAAGGAATGAAATGAAATGAAATGAAATGAAATGAAATGAAATGAAATGAATGAATGAATGAATGAATGAATGAATGAATGAATGAATGAATGAAAGAAAGAAATGGAATGAATGGAATGAATGGAATGAATGGAATGAATGGAATGAATGGAATGAATGAAATGAATGAATGAATGAATGAATGAAATGAATGAATGAATGAATGAATGAATGAATGAATGAATGAATGAATGAAATGGAATGAAATGAAATGAAATGAAATGAAATGAAATGAAATAAATGAAACAAAATGAATGAAATGAAATGAAATGAAAAGAAAGGAAAGGAAAGGCAAGGAAGTGAAATGGCATGAGATGAAATGAAAAGAATGAATGAATGAATGCGTGAATGAATGAATGAATGAATGAAATGAAATGAAATGAAATGAAATGAACTGACATGACATGAAATGACATGAAATGACACGACATGACATGAAATGAAATGAAAGAACAATGAAATGAATGAATGAGTGAGTGAATGAATGAATGAATGCATGAATGAATGAAAGAATGAATGAATGAATGAACGAATGAATGAATGAATGAAAGAATGAATGAATGAATGAACGAATGAATGAATGAAAGGAAATGAAATGAAATGAAATGAAATGAACTGACATGACATGAAATGACATGAAATGACATGACGTGACATGACATGAAATGAAATGAGCTGACATGACATGACATGAAATGACATGAAATGACATGACATGACAGGAAGTGAAGTGAATGAAAAATGAAATGAAATGAATTGAAATGACATGAAATGAAATGAAATGAATGAATGAATGAATGGATGGATGAATGAATGAATGAAATGAAATGGAATGAAATGAAATGAAATGAAATGAAATGAAACAAAATGAATGAAATGAAATGAAATGAAATGAAATGAAATGAAAATGAAATGAAATGAAATGAAATGAAATGAAATGAAATGAAATGAAATGAAATGAAATGAAATGAAATGAAATGAAATGAAATGAAATGAATGAAATGAATGAAATGAAACGAAATGAATGAAATGAAATGAAATGAAATGAAATGAAATGAAATGAAATGAAATGAAATGAAATGGAATGGAATGGAATGGAATGGAATGGAATGGAATGGAATGGAATGAATGAACGAATGCATGAACGAACAAAAGAAAGAAAGAAAGGAAACCAGAAAGAAACAAGGAAGGAAGGAAAGAAAGAAAGAAAGAAGGAAATAAAGAAAGAAAACGAGAAACAAGAAAGAAAGAAATTCAACAAGACAGAAATACATACATAAAGAAAGACAGCAATAAATACAGAACGAAAGAAAGCAAGAAAGAAAGAACAAACATGAAAGAAAGAAAGAAAGAAAGAAAGAAAGAAAGAAAGAAAGAAAGAAAGAAATACAGAAATACATAAATAATGAAAGACAGAAGGGAAGAAAGAGAAATAATAAAGAAAGAAGCAATGAATGAACAAAAGAAAGAAAGAAAGAAAGAAAGAAAGAAAGAAAGAAAGAAAGAAAGAAAGAAAAGACAGAAAGAAAGAAAGAAAGAAAGAAAGAAATAAAGAAAGACAGAAAGAAAGAAAGAAAGAAAGACAGAAGGGAAGAAAGAGAAAGAATAAAGAAATAAGCAATGAATGAACAAAAGGAAGAAAGGAAGGAAGAAAGGAAGGAAGGACAGGAAGACAGAAAGAAAGACAGACAGACAGACAGAAATAGAGCGACAGAGAGTAAGAGAGAGAGAGAGAGAGAGAGAGAGAGAGAGAGAGAGAGAGAGACAGCTCTCGGGCCAGGAGGAAACTGAGAGGCGGGGATCTTGCCAGTTTCTACTGCTTCCTTGGGGGATTTGACCGAGTTCTAGGAGGGTGGGCTTGACAAGTTTCTAGTGGGAATTTGGCCGGTTTCTTGAGGGGGGCTGGGGGCAGCTGGAGCATGGGTTTGGGCGGGGTGAGGCTGTAAGACTGCAAGGCAACATCCAGTATATGCACCATTGCACCGCTATCTGCCCAACCAACACGCGCGCGCTCGGAAAGGTGTGCGGAAATCTCTCACGCTCGCACAGGTTGCCCATGCGCGTGCTCACCCCGCCATCGGGTTCGGTTCATCAATGGTTGCCACTGCAGCCTTGAGCTTTTCTAGGCGGAAGACACGCTCTATAAACGTCCGCCGGATCAGTGAAGCTGATGAAGGTGATGACGGGCTGCTCGACAGACAGGGTGGAAGATGTGGATTTTGTGCGAGGTCACGAGGTCGTGCGAGTTGATTTCCTCTGCCAGGGTTTTGTTTTGGAGCAGATATTGTGAAGGAGTTTTTCAAGGGCTGTGGTTGAAAGTTCCTGTTGAGGACGTCCGGCCTCTCCAGCGATGGCACCCACACGGTTGAGTCGTGGGAGCAGGCCAAGGCCGCGCAGCCAAGGGGACCTCCCAGAAGGGGTAGTATCTTGTTTGGTTTTTCTTGAGCATGACACCAAAAGCCACTCCGTCAATCTCCAAAGGTGTGTTCGGACTGTGCCCCTGCAGGACATCCTGCTGGGTGACTCGGCCAACCTCGGCGACCTGCTTAGGGATGTTGGGGGTCCTGACGAATGCTTGGGTGTGGCTGTGCGAATCCCCGCCGACATCGCCCATGCTGGCCGGAACGGCGTGAGCAAGGCCGCTGCCGGCAGGGCCTCAATGGTGTAGAGTCCCCTCGCCTATAAGCCATGGGGTTTTGAGTCTGGGGCGGGCCTTCGGCGGTTTTTGCCTCGGCGGATCCTGCAGCTGCTGCTCATTTGGGCGAGCCAGTGACATGTCCAGGTGCCTGGCATGAGCCTGGTCACACCGCTGAGTCCCTCCTCAAAGGTGGCGCTCTGAGCCTGTGTTTCACCTGCCAAAACGTGTCACACTGGTGGTTGCCTGTGTCCTTGCCCCACGCTGCAACAACCATTTCACCTGTCTGGACGAACATACTACAGCAGGCCGACTCCTGCCAGAGGGGCAGCAACTGGCAGCTTGCTCCTGGCAAGGTGCCCATGGGCAAACCAGACCATTGAAACTGTGGACATGTTCCACGTGACCACAAACCCGTGATTCTCGTGGATTTTCGACTGCGCCAATGGGCCGGTGGAGCTCCCCCGGCTTGAATAGAAGCCGGAAAGGCGGCGCGGCTTGTGTGTTTTTGAACGGGTTTGGCAGCACGTGCTGCTCGGCGCGCGAGAAATGATGGTCTTCCGTGCAGGTAAAACCGTTCTTGCACCCTGCCAAACGGGGAGTTTAAGCTTTCGCTTAGCTTTATTGCTGGTTTCTATCTTGCCGAGCACACTGGACTGAGCGAGTGCTTGCGTAGCATGGCGCAATGCCTTTGCCAGTTTCAAAGATTTGTGGAGACCGCGCCGCCGGTGGCGCGTGCCTCAGGCTTGGGGAGTGGGCGTGGCAGGGCGGCTCTTGAAACACTGGCCCACCGCGCAGTCCCAGAAAACAGTGGGCAGCATCCCATCATGCATATGGGTGTGCTTTTTTTGGGGGGCCACCTAAAAAGGGTCGGGGGTTTCGGTTTCCTTTGGGTTTTGCTTGACAACCGCCACAAAGGGCACCTGGAAAAAGGCAGCCACATGCATTCAAGTTCCAATGCATGCTTGCAAGCTGCCAGCAGAAAGGGCCTTCGCCTAGGCCAGTTTCTCGATGGTGATTCGCGTGTGCGCGCTCAGCTTGCCAGCAATGCGATTTCGCTCCCGCAACGATTCGCCAAGCTCTGGCCGCACGCATTGCATTGGCGTCTCGTTGGCCAGAACATTGGACAGGAGCATGCCGCTTATCCAATTTGGGCATGGAGCTATGGCTCCATTTTGGGGCACCTATTTTGATGTTCACTAGGGGTACACGGTTTTGACCCAGAACCATTTGACTTTCTGAGGCTTGGGAGACGCTGGCCTGGGTGGCCGGCTCCGAAGTTTGTCCCTGTGTTCCTGCTTTGCTACAAGGATTAACAAGGGGTCAACATTGTGTTCCAGAGCTGTAGCAGGCAAGTGTGGACATTAGAACGGGAAATGATCGCTTATGGTCGGCTCACACACACACACGTGTTTGGCGCAGGGACCCACCCTTATGTGGGCTTGGGCAGATGCGTTGGCATAAAGGCGGCTTGCAACCTGTAGGCCCGGAACAACCCCTGTGCCTTCATTCAGCCTTGACAGGAGAAGCTCACGGGAGTTGCCATCTGTTGGCAGGATTCAAGTTCAGCCAATAGCTGTCAAGACAGAAGGGATTCTAGTTGTGTTCCTGGCTTCCCCGCATGTTAGATTGTGCTGCTTTCTGGAACGTCGACCAGATGTAACAGAACCGGAAAGCCCCCAGCAAAGTGAGCGCGTTCTGCCATGGCTGTGGCGCAAGCTGCCCACGTTTGCTGCTTGTGTGCCCGGAAGTTTGCAGATGCTGCAGCCCTCACGGCTCACGCGCCTGGGCAAAGCGTTAGTGGTAGTGACTGGGTTTGCCGCTGAGCGGCGCACACCCTGGCAGAGTTTTGCATGGCAGGAACAATACTCGCAGCTCCACAAGCAGAACTTGGACCTGCAGGATGATGTCATTCGGCAGCTGCGGCCTCAGCGCGTGAGAAAGCCTTCCAGCCGAAATGTGGCCGCCTGCCCTCCACGAAATGCGTAGTTGCCTCTATGGTTGGCCAACGTGGCATGCACGTTTCGGCCCATCAATGCCCATCTCGCCTCTGCACCCGGAGCCTGTGTCACTGCCATTAGGCACAAGGAGGAGCTCATCAGCAGCATCAATCGCCTCAGGCAGCAACTGCTGGAAGCCATGTCGTCTTCGAATCCGGCTCTTTGGACATAACACGTCAGAGACAAATGGCCTCAAATGGCCGCCTCCAATCATGTGTTTGTTGAGAAGAGGGCATGGTACAAGCCCGAGTGTCGCAGTGGTCACCCAATCAATGTGTGTTTTCATCCTGGGATTGCCTGTAGTCAATCCACTGGTTGACTTTATGCTTTGTCCTGCTGCCGGTTGGGCCGGGATGCGGGTGTCTTCTTTGAAGGTATGCCTGGGGTTGTTTTGAGGGGAGACCAGCGGACACCATCATTTGGAGCATCCTTCAGGGGAAACCATC
>CAUJNA010003551.1:0-75000 GCA_963377175.1 Effrenium voratum | reverse complement strand
TTTGGGTTATGTTTCTTCCGTGCACTCGCGTCCGTGCAAGTGTTTGATGTATTGGTTGGCGTGCAGGAGATTCGGGGACACCAAGTTGGAAGTGCAGTTTTGCCTAAAGCATGGGCCGAAGCTTCACGATGGGAGAATGTACTTGGGCGGTTCAAAAGGAAGGGGTTCATGCCTCCAAATCTGCTGTCCTCTTTTCGGGTTGCGGAAAGCTGGAAGCCAAAAGGAACCAGCCCCGAACTTGGCCCCAGGCAGGGCCAAAGGCGACGTGCCTTGAGGACCAGGATGCCGCGGCGGTCTGCGCCGGGCAGGCGGGCGTGGAGCTGGCGGCGCACAACTTGGCGGGGCCACGCCGTTTCGGTTTCGCTTGGGAAGACTCGTGTGGGTCAAAACCGTTTTGGGATCCCATTTTGGGGTAGGTGAACTCACCACCCATTCTGGTCTAATTATTTTAGTGGGGATTGGGATGTTCACTGGGGGTACGGGATTTTGAGCCATGGCCACGTTTAGCCCTGGGCAAAACCGGGGTTGGCCCAACCACGGATGGCCCCAAGACCCCTTTTGTCAGCAGTTCTGGTCTTGCAGGAACTGGAGGGGCCTCTCATTTTCTGACATGTTCGGCTGCAAGAGCATAGCTCAACCAAGCAATCGGTTTCCAGAAGGCACTCCGAGACAAGATAGGTGAAATAGGGATCCTGGCAGAGACACTCAGGTCGCACCCATGCGAGGTCTTTGTCGCACGATCGGAAATCATACTTTGGACTTGTCAGATGCTGAGCTAGCTGTACGCAAGAGTTGAGCCGGGGCAAGGCGCGATCAAGATGTATCGCCTTCTCCGATTTCTTGTTGCAATCTGACGGAGCACAGGGTCACCCGTCCCATGTATGTGGCATCTTCCGGGCTCCGTAGTACCCAACACATTGAAGAAATTATGGCATTTGCTCGGTTGCGTTGCGGGCTGTTTGCCGGATGGCCTTTGAAGGGTGAGGTTCGCGTTCGTGCTGAGTGGCACCTAGGTGAAGAATGCCTTTGCGGCAGCGTCTGGGGACAACCTCACAGCTGTCGTAGTAACGTGGAGCAGTTAAAACAAGCGGCCGCGCTGGGCAAATCCGCGCACAGTCATTTGTCCTGAGCACAAGGAGTCCAGGTGCAGTTTCATTCAGAGAGCATTGTGAATGCCTCCGTGCTGCGAGGCTTTGGTTTCGCTGCTATTTTCCTACGGCTTCATTGCCGTGAGCTTATTCATTCAGCGTGAGGATCGAGAGGTGCGCAGGAGCGACTCAATTTCAAGCGACCAGCTCCGTGCAAGCAGCCCACTAGAAGCTCAGGCCGCGCTCAGCTTTTGTGCCAACTGCATTGTCTTGCGCCGGCCTGGGAAGCGCTGAAATTCCGCTGAGTTAGATTTGTACTGTTTTTGCCACCTTTTCATTCATGAGGATGTGCCATGCTCAAGTTGAAAAGCCGAAGTAGCACCATTCTAGTTCCACGGCCCTTGCAGTGTTTGCGCATAAGTTTGCGTGTGCTTTGATGTTGCGGGGGAACTTATGTGGCCCAAGTCTGCCAGCTGCAAGTCTGGAGCCATGACGGCAGAGGAAAAGACGACCAGTTCCAGGACAAGGCGGTTTGGTTCCGACCGGGGCCATTTCGCTTCTTCACCGGACGGCCGTGAGCTGGACTTCGCCGCCTCTTGGCTGAACCGCGAAAGCCCCGCTTTCAGAGGGATCAAGGCACCCACTGCAGTCCCTGCACTTTCCAGCGGGCCACGTATGGGCCTTTGCCCAAGAGGCGGTTTTGGGTTGTTTGGTTTTTGTTGCGCTCATCGAAATTGCCGAGAGCTTGGCTACCAGACCAGGGGCTCTGCAAAATTTGCCCAAGGAAATCCTTGTTGCATGATTTAATTGTTCGCTGCGCGAAACAAAGCTGCACCATTTGCTCAAGCACTGTCTTTATAAGCATTGGCATGACAAGCCCAAGCAGCTGGCAGCCATAGAACTTGCTTTTTGCATGTCACTCCAGGTCCAAAGCAAGCAACATGCACCACAGCAGCAGCAGCAGCAGCCGGTTTCGTTGCACAGTTCATGTTTGTTGCCCTCTTGCCGGCTCCCGGCGGCGCTCCTGTAAGGGATGGGATGTGGCGCCTCGCAAGGCAAGGCGTCTTGTGGGCTGAGAATGGCACCTCGTGGTGCGCCATGCATTGCCAGAGGCAAGTACGTCAGCAAGGGCAGGATCACTGCGCTGTCCGAGGGGTACTTTGTGGAAAACCACTTAGGCCGGCTGAGCCTGACGCCACACGCTCAACCATGAGATTCCACATCCCTCTCTAACAGGAGATGGCGACTTTCTGAGCTTCTATGAGCCGGACGAAGTCCTGAGCGGGGTGCTTAGAGGTTGCTATGGGAGGGCAAGCTGCGCGTGGGCGTGTGGCTTCAGGCTCCAAGCACGGCGACTTTGGTCGCTTTATCGTGGCACGGCACCTGGTCACCAGGAGAACAGCAGCGGTCCAGACGCTGGGCTGCGTTGATTAGTGATTGAAAACGTCAAGCAGGCAAGGCTGTGTGGTGCGAGATTTTGTCGAGGCCGCTGGGGAAGGCCTTGGTTGGGAGGGCGGCTTGGCTAAAGCCAGCAAGCAGATCCGATTTGCACGCCATTTGCCGCGCTTTTAGCCGCCTTGAGGCTGACTTGGAGGCCCAGATTGCCATTCTCAGGAGTGCGCCGCATGCATGGCACCCGCTTCGCACCGTTTCTTTTCGAGCTGATAGTCCAGTTACAGCTGGAGGCAGCAGTTTTCAAAGCGAGGGCACAAGTTAGGATGGCCACTTGCTCTCATGTCAGGACCCTTCCCCATCCCAACATCGCAGCTCTGAAAGAGGCGGGGGTACGATGATGCGACATTGGCTTTTGCTTTCACTGCGCCCTCCGGATTCGACCCCCAGATGAGCAAGTTTACCATGAGCAGGTCTCATTGTAGCTTCTTTCTTTTTATTGGCAGGTGTGTGAGGACGCGGCTTCCTACTACCTGGTCTTTGACCTGTACACCGGAGGCAGCCTGCTGGAGGCCATGCAGGCCCGCTGTCGGGAGTCCAAAGACCTGATCCCAGCAGCACGGCAGAGCCGGAGGTCGATCGTTGCGCCCCTGCGCTCCTGCGCTCTTGGGCCCCGGTGGTTTTTCCAGCCTCGCGGAAAGGCCCCTCTGCCCTAGGGTCCGTTGTTCCGCAGCCCAGTGTGAATGATTGCAAATAGGGTGTGGTATGAACTTTGAAAGGGAAAAGCTCTGTGTTTTTGTTTGCGTTTGGTCAGCACGTATTAGTACAGGGAGGGAAAGACAGTCAGTGAAGTGTGTCCCTTGCAGACTTTCTACTGGGAGCTTGGGTGCTGGACCACCCTAACACATGGCTGCGACCACTGACTCTGACAGCTGTGAGAGTTGCGGTGACAGACCAACTTGTGGAATGCCAAGAGGACAGCTCAAAGGAAAGTCGTTTGGCCATGGGTCAAAAGCCCGGTTACCCCCCAGTGAACATGCCAATCCAACCTCTAAAATAGGTTCTAAAATGGGTGGTGAATTCACCAATCCCAACCAAAATGGGATATCCCAAAACGGTTTTGACCACCACAGCCATCTCAATGGCCATGGTTCTGGGTCAAAACCTGAGGTGCCTTTTTGAGGTTGGTTACCGCCGCCCTTTCCCTGGGTTTTTGGTCTTCTTCGTTGTCCGAGGCAGCCACCTGCGCCTTTTTGCAGATCCTCCGCGCCGTGGAGTACATGCACAACGTGGGGGTGTGCCACCGCTCGCTGAGCCCCGATCTGGTGTTCCTGCAGACGCAGGAGCGCTCGAGCGCTGAGAGCGAGCCCGGTGCGGGAGCCGAAATTTCCGCCGTTTTTTGGTCTTTCTGGGGTTCTCCGGACTGGAGCTCAGCTAAGGCCGTGGTGGTCAAAACCGTTTTGGGATATCCCATTTTGGTTGGGATTGGTGAATTCACCACCCATTTTAGGACCTATTTTAGTGGTTGGATCGGGATGTTCAGTGGGGGCTAGCCGGGGCTTTGACCCATGGCCAGTTCACAAGGTGAGGCTGTGGAATTTGAAGCACGTAGGAGGAGGACCTGCAGAAGTGGAAGGTGGTCATCACCGACTTCAGCACCGCTCGCCGCTTCACGGAGGGTCAGCCTTTGACGGAGCTCTTGGCGGCCAACGACTTCTCAGGTCCCGAGATTGTCGAGCAGACGAGTCACACGCAGGCGTGTGACATCTACGCGTGCCCCTTGGCTCCCGGGATGCAAAGGCGAGGGAGTTGCGTTTGGCCATTTCAGAACTGGCGGCTTGTGTTCTCAACTCGATAGGCCAGGCTTCATGGGCTAAGGTTTTCGGGTGGACGCCCTTCCAAAACAAGTTTGGGGATCCCATGGCAAGGGCAGGTGCCTTGGGCCTTCACTTTCTGAGGCGGCGCCATCTTTTGCGCCCTGGTCTTCGGGTCATCCCGCTTGGAGTCTGCCACCTGGTACGGTCTGAAGAGCGCCCGGGTGTTGGTCTTCAGGCGGATGGGCTTGGTTTATCTCTGTGCCTTGCGCGAGGATGGTCTGGGATTTAAAGGCCTCCCTTATGTTCTCCATACACGCTTGCCCTTACTCTCAAACATGTTTTTGTTGAGGGTGGCGAGCTCGGCTTACCTTTCGCAGATTGGGGGTGTGCCCATTTGCACGGCCAGGCGTTTGCAGTTGCTTTGGTCTTGTTTTCGAGACCCTGTCAATGAGCACGACTACGTCTGAGCACGCCACTTGCGTTGAGTCCACCTTTTGTGCCCAGCCGCAGGATGATGGGTCCGCCAGCGGACCGCCCCAGCGCAGCTGATTGCGTCGCGGATCACTTCTTCAAACCAGAGGAGCCTGCGGAGGGGGAGGAGGCCGGGGGGAGATGGGAAATGGCCAGAGGGCAGTTCTCGCAGCTCGCTTGAGGAAAGGAATGCATGTGGAATCTTGGCAATGTGATTCTGTTTAGTTAGTTTGGGATGGGTGCGGTGTGAATGGAGTCAATGTGTGGGCTTTTTTTTTCCCAGAACTTGGTACATGTATAGTATACACACATATATACATATGTAAACAAGTTTGTGGCCGACCGCAGGCCCCAGCCCCGAACATTGAGATCTCCACCCGCTGCTTGGAGAACATGCGCCTTGGAGAGCCAAGCATCACGAGAGGGAGAGACCGTTTTTCCGTGTGAACAGCGAGCGCAGGCATGCGAGTTCCAGTTGCTTTGCGAGAGTGTCGTTTGTCACTCGCCCATGTTAGCCCTTGAGACCTAAAGGCGGTTCCGAGGCAGAGGTTCTGCAAAGCCGACAAGCTGAAGAAGCTGGCCATCCACATGGCCGCCTCCCACTTGAGTGGGCCAGAAGTCGAGAAGATGAGGGCCGCATGGATGCAGTGGGCAGTTCGCGCACTGCAGGCTATAGGCATGAAATCCGAGTGAAGCAGCCGTCCCTTCATTCAAAGGAGTTGTATGTTCACATTTGGGAAGTTACCGGTGTTTGCGCCAAATAAGGAGATGTTTGAGTTAGTGGACACAGACCACAGCGGAACCGCCACTCCGCCGCACCAATATCGCAAGCAGAATTGCTTTGGGACGGCACGCGCGAGACAATGGTGGATTCTTCTCTTGCTATCAGGTGTGCGTGGCGGAGCTTAAGAATGCCATGCAGCAAACGCAGCTCCGACTGGACAGGGTCATATGTTTGTCAAGAGTCCACCCGCAAGTCGGCAGAGCTCGGTGATTGCATGATTCAGTTGGACTTGTAGGCTGGAAACGGGCGGCTACCGAGCGCGTGCAGCAGTCCCCCAGGACATTGCGAGGCCGGTGTTTTTAGGGTCTGTTCTCGTGCAGCTCGGCTGCTCGGCCGGGACGGCCTCTTGCAATACAAACCGTGAATTCTTCGAGCGTTCAAAGTTTGAGCCCTCAAGCTGGAAAGTTTGCATTATCTCCATTTTTGACCATCAGCAAAAGCCAGAGATCTAACACAAGGCCCTGAAATCACAGTGCACTCACACATGCCGGTATTTTGTTGAAGAAGGGCGGGTAGGGCTAGGAAGCCTGTTGTCTCTGCCCTTCCAGGTTGCTTGGGAGCACCTTGGGCCCCATACTGGTTTGCCCGCACCAGCGCCTTCTGGTCTGCTTGCCCAGCCCGTTGACAAAATGGTTTTGTTTGGCTGCTGCAGTGCTTGCTTAGCAGTTAAGAGAGGGGAGGCGGCAGGAAAGCAGAAAGGGCGGTGGCGGTTCCATGAGCACTTCATTGCGAGGCTCATGGAAATTCTGGATGTGGATGGCAGCGCCACTATTTCTTATCCGGAGTTCATCGCTGCCATGATGGCCCGGGCCTCAAGTCGTTTGTGGCCCTGCCGTGGGGGACCCTTTCATACTGTATGCGATGCTTGTGGGCACTCGTATGGCAAAGAGTAAGGCACCACGGCCTTGAAAGCAACCGCCAAACCGGAAAGATCGACGTTTTGAGCAGTGGAGTCGGCACGAGTCAAGGACCGCAAGCACTACACCACGGACTCCGCGTGCTTGGCGTCTCGGATGTTATGGCACGTGGGCTTCCTTTTCTGCAGGCTGGCATGCATTCAACTTTATTTTGGACCCTCGTTCTCCCTGGCTCTTTGTGCCAGTGCACGCAAGCAACGAGGCATTCGCTGGTCATTTTCAAGCTTCCTGACTCCCGCTATGAGTCTAGCGTTCCATAACGGGTTTTGGAACCCTGAACACCTCCTTTTCGGAGTCCGATAAAGCGGTGGAATGACGATTGAAGGATTGAGGCAGGGAGCAAATCTCATATCGTCTTTTTTCATGATTGGCATGCTATATTTAATTGCTCATCAATGTTCCTGTCACCTCTTTGATTCCCACACGACGTGTGCCTTGAAACGAAAGAAGGGAGCGAGAAGCTTATCATGGGTCTCCTCCTTGCAGTTAAGGGAAGAGCAAGCATGTTTCCAGAGCTTTGACAAGGTAGCATCTGGCGCAGATGAGGGTCCACGACACTTCCCCCTGTGTTTCTCCCTGTTTCTGTTTCTTTGCTTCTTTCTGTCTTTCTTTCTTTCTTTCCCACCCGTCTCGCCTCGTGTGAGGGGAGGCACTTTTCTTCATGTTCACGAGGTGGTCTTCCGCATCTTCGACATCAACGGGGACGGCCGCATCAACCGACAGGAGCTCTACAAATCGCTGAAGTCGGAGGCCTTCCAGGACAGCCGACCTCCCCAAGCCCCCCACGCCCTCCCACAGGGGCCCAAGGACCAAGGAGCCAACAGCGCACCACGGATTCCGTTGATATAAAAAGCTCGGTGCAAGCCTGAACCTCTTGTTAACGATTTTCGAAGTCAAATAGGCAGTGAGAGGCTTGCAAGAGATTGGAATCGCTGGGACTTGAGTGGCATGTGGCTGGAGGGAAGAGAATGTGTAAGGCGGGGGAGCCGTTGAAGCATTGCTTGGCGCGATAGGTGAGACATAGTGTCGGTTCTGTGTTTTTTTTTTTTTGGCACTGCCAGCCAGGCCGAAATGTTTGACCCGGCTATCATGACGCTTTATACGTGCATGCCAAGAATCAAATGTCAAAGCCGCACCCTGCGCCTGGCGATGTGCGCTGGGGCCTTCAGGAGCTGGATCTGAAGAACTTCCCCGGAATCGAGGAGGATTCTCGGCAGTTCTCTTCACGCCGGATTCGCGTGGCTTCAAACTGCTCGCAAGTGTTCGAGAATGCGAGGTGCTGGGCAATAGCGACAAGGATGGGGATGGCACAATCGACTTCGAAGAGTTCAAGGTGCAAGTCGAGTGGCGGCCGGCGGCCGGGCATGTCGCGGTCAGGCCATGATGAAGGACTCCGCGAGCTCCGACATCAAGTTGCTGGGTCAGGTCCGGGACGCTGGGAAGAAGGCCCGGGAGGGACAGCCCTTGGAATGGGGCCATGGCCGTTTCGGTCGCTTGCTTTACCATGTGAGCCCAAGGTTAGGAGGTTTTGGGTTGGCCAGGATATTCTGAAGAAGAATCCGCAGGATTCCTGGGCACACAGATTCTGAAGACATTTCCCATTTGCAAAGACTCGAGCCGTGCGTATTGGCCCCTACCGCCTGCAAAGCAGATGGGAGTTGGCCCTGAAGTTGCGAAGGCAAGTTCAAATCGGCGCTAGCGCGGCAGAGTGTGAGGGCTTGGAAAAGGCACAAGCACGTTTCAGTTGTGTTGCCAGACCAACTCATGTCCAAGGATGTTGCGCCGAAGCGCAAGGTGCTGGAAGCTGTAGCAGTATGCTGACATATCCTGGCCCCTTCCTGGAGACCGCGGAGGAATGTTTCGCAGATGTGGCTGAGTTGAGCTTCGCGCACGTTGCTTCTGTCTTCGACTCCTCTCCACTGCCCGCCTGGCTGGAAGGAATCACCCGGGAAAATCCCCCTGCACCTGACATGCCTGCGGACGTGTGACTCCACTCGAGTCATGATGAATGCATGCAGCTGGACGAGGAAGTTGGCTTTTGCACGCGGGACGAAGCGGCCGCTGAGCTTCCGGGAAATCCGATGCAACCTGCGGCTGAGCCAGGTAGAAAAGTGGGCCGCTGGCAGACGGTTGTGCTGGAAATGGCACTTAGGTTCTTTCAGTCTTTCGGGCTTGCCATTCTTTCCTTAAACGCACAGAACTTGAACAGCTGATTCCACTGGGCAGGACTTTGTTTCTTCAAGGTGATGTTGCGAATGAAAGGATGAGCCAGCAAAAACTTGATCGCCTGGGCCCAACTACTTCTCTAAGGGCCGGTGTCATGGTGGTCATTGCCTTCCCGGCCAGTTTTTTGTTCAGTCGCGGGCTGGCTGTGAGCTTGCTTGCGCAGCACTTGTGCAGAGAAACCACGACATGTTCAGGCACCAAACCTTTTGGGATAGCGGGTGATGCTGTTTGGGTAAGGGTGCGAGCGCGGGTATTGGTGCAGGGTGATTCTCTGGTGTAGCCAGGGGTGCGGACAGGTTGCTGTTGCAGGTTGCCGGTGCAGGTTTCCGGCTGCCATAGGTTGCTTCGATCGCTTGGATGGGGTGCTACTTTGGGCTTGTGCAGTTTAGGATGAACCCTCCTCCACAAGTCAGGCGTTAGTGTGAGAACACGTATTGCCCTTTCGGAGGCGACAGTTGCGCAGTTGCAGGGGCGTGGGCATGTTTCACCGGACAAAGCTATGCATTTCTCAAAAGTCGGCCATGCCGCATTGTGCCAGACTGCCACCACAGCAACCTCGGCTTATCTTTTTTGGCAGGGGGCCAAGGCGGTGTGCGATGCACTCGTGGTGCTCGGGTGCTGACACGCCTGCCCAGGTGCGCCCGTCCCGACGCGCAGAGGACAGGATACGGCTGGGCAGGGCCTTCCAATGAGTCGAAGGATAAAGACTACCCTACCGCCAAAAGGGCCCTTCGCAGAAGCTGCCTAGAACCTTTCCTGGCTTCGAATTCCGGGTCTCGTGGCAGAACTCGGGAGGACTGACATGTGCGGCGCCAGCGGTGCGCAGCCGGTGGAGGAGCTTCCACTGAGTCAAACCCGCAAAGAGGCACAAGTCGCATCAAGTCGCTGGCGGTTTTCATCGGACAAGTTAGAGTTTGAGACATTGGCGCAGGCATCAAGCACTGGGTGCGGCTGGCACTTGTGTCAACATACTTGAATCAGTTTGAGCAAAAGCAGCGTTGATATCAATCTGCTGCCTCTAAACAAGCAACATGTTTTTGGCCTTTCTCGTGGCCACGGCCAACTCAATCGGCCGAGACACTTGTGAGCCCTGGTTCCGCACTGAAAGTAGTTTGTTCTGCCGCACTTCCAGGGTAGCAGATGATACCCCACATGATTTTGCAAGCGTTTGCCTCTCGCGGCATTGCGCTAGCAGAGGTGCAAGTGCTCCGGCCAGGACACAATAGCAGCCGTAGGGCTCCTCACAATTGGGCGCTGTCCTGAGACATATGGCCTAAAGCACGTGGTCTCAACACAGCGGGAAGCCATGTGTTTCTGGGCGTGGAGAAAGCCACTCAAATGAAATCCGAGCGGTGCGAAGGCCTTCGCCACGCGCACAAAAACAGTTGTTGTGCGCATGGGCGCTTTGGTGTTGGAGCCTGTTTGGACTTCGCCAGTGCTCAGGGGCTGCTTCTTGTGCCTGGCCTGTCAGATGAGCGCCTGGATGGAGACAGCCGCGAGCCCAGCGGTTTGCTCGGGTAAAGTTGACTTCGCATGAGCCCGGAGGCCCAACATGTCAGAGGACCCCGAAACCCGTTTCGTTACCGGGATGAATCCGAAGTTGACATTAGACTACAGACTATTGCCTTTGCCCGTCCCAAGCTTCCTTTTTTGGTATGCTGAGACCGGGGTAGATCAAGGGATTTGCTCATGAGCCCTTGCCCAAATGGCAAGTGGTTCATAGGATTCTAAACCCTATTTTATCTGACAAAAAATGGGGAAGGGATTCAACCTGGTCTGGAGCCTCTAACGGGGGTATTCTAAAAGTGACTGAGTATTATTTCCTGTGCACTAACATGCTTCCCTGCTCCAAAACCGCACACAGGCCCGGGTCAAAACATGGAACCCGCAGGCTGTGCAGTGCATCCAGTGGTGCTGGACCCAGTGCCGTGTTGTTTTTTTTTTTAGCGGGGGGGCCAATCGACTCATGGGATATGGGACCCCCAGGGTGGTTTTGTGTTGGTTTTCATATCTTCCTGTTAGGCAGCCAGCAAGGTAGTTGAATTACTTGTACTGGCTACTGGGGATAGGCAGCCCACTTATTGCTGCCTCCAGGTCGATTTTGATGCTTGGGCCCACCCCCTTTGTTTTGGCGTTTTTGGCATGCTTGCTTACACAACCTGGTTCAGGTTCCGTTTAGGGGTCCATGGTCAGGTTGTTTGAGCAAAGTTTGCCCAACCCCTTCCTTCTGGTGGCAATGTGCATGGTACCCAAGAAAGACCATTAGCGTTGGCGCAGGAGTAGGGGCTTGGGGCCGGCCACAAGTGGCCAAGGTCCTGCAAATGCATCCTGGAGACGCCCAGCTTGTACCTGCTACCGCCCGTGACGCTGAGCGCCAGAGGCCTTCACCTTGCCATTTTTGGCAGCGCTTCGGATATCGCAGCGAACAGGAGGGCCTTCCATCTGTGTCCAGGCAGTCATTGCAATAGCCTTGTTGCCACCACAAACCCCGCCTGGTACGGGATGCGCAGGTTTTGAGCGATTTGAGCTGTCTCAGAGCTAGACATGTGAGTAGCCCCCCAGCCAAGTACGCCTTCAAGACAACCTGACGGGTTACCCTTGGGTTTGAAAGCGGTGTGACCAATAGTTTGAGGGGTTTGTGAATGCGAAGTTGCTCACGGGCATTCCGATAGCCAGGGGAGGTCCAAATGGCTGCTCAAGAATGCAGGAAGGGCTAAGCGGCTAAGCATATGGCCATTGTGCAGGCTTGCTGGTAGCTGGGCACATCTATGTTGCAGCCTCAGTTGGGCGGGTAGGGCCAGACTCAGACACCAATCTAATTGCAAACGCTTCGCGTTGCCTGTGTCGGCCAGGCCGCTTTTGGCTGGCTTTGAGGTATATATTGTGTTTTAGTTTGCCTTGAAGTGTTGTGTTTGTTAGAGTGAGTGAGTCGGCGCCGAAATGCGCGAGCCGATTTCCAAGGTGGAGGGTGTGGGTGCATGTCCGCGTTTCCACATGGCTTCAAGGGCCAGAAACGAGAGCCGACGGTGCACACTTCTGGGGAATTTGACACTGGTTTCTGGAGATTTGACAGGAGTTGGGCCGTTTTGTAGAGGGGATTTGGAAATTGAGGATATTTGGTATTTGACCGAAGTTGGACCGGTTTTTCCAGATGGGACATTGGTCGGTTTCTAGAAAAAAATGAAGGGGTTTTGACCGGTTTCTAGGTGAGCCGAGGGACTGACCGCTTCCCGGACCTTCTAGGCTTGCTGCAGCAGGGGCAGGGATGTTGGCCGTGCCACCGCGCACGCGAGTGCAGGTGTGAAAATGTGCGCATCGTTTGCCCTAACAATGGCTCGGGTGTTTTGCGGTCTAAGGTGGGAGCGATGCTGTCCTCAGCAGGCGCACGCATGCCTTTGGGTTGAGTTTCAGTTGTGTTCTTTGGACGCCAGGCATCTCCAAGTACAAGTGGATCGTCTCATACAGTGCGGACTGGGCAGGGAACTGTGCGGGATGGTGTGCAGATTGTTGGCGCCCAATAGGGTAACCGGCAGAGCTGGGGCTAGGCCGCACTACAGAACTGGCTATTGGAATGATTGATTCACCTTGACCCTGAAGGATGTTGGTCCTTCACTTGTAAAGGGCCAGTAAAGGACCTCGTTGCCTTGCTTCCAGGACAGCACTTGGGCCTCAGCGATGTTAGAGCTTTCCCCTGTGCAGTGGGCGCCGGGCCCTCAGAAGATTGCTTGTATCGGCGTCGCGTTTTCCGAGCCAGTGGCAACTTGGGGGCTGTCTGGGGCATTCCTCGCTGATCCTGCCCGGAAAGAGAAAGCAGGCCCCATCGCGGATTGGATACTTGCCTGATTTCAATAGCTGCACTCATACTGTTGGATGTAAGTCTTTTTCAGGCTTCCTTCAGTCTCAGCCCAGGTGCTTCTTCGGCACCATCTTCATGGGGATTTGGGCCCAAGGCTGGCCAATTGGGCAGCTGGCAGGTTTCAAACTGGAGTACTTGGGAGACACGCAGAGACGGGCGGAAGGCATAGTCACTGCCTGGACCATCTTCGTCACAGACTACACCAGTCTAGCGGCCCAAGGGCGCCCAAGGGCTTCAGGGAGGGGCCGTGGGCAGCGCACGATTCGCGCTCGAGGCCAGATGTGGTACTTCTCCGGCGGCATGAGTGCCTCGGATGTTATGCGAGCTCGCGCGTTAACGTTGGACTGGACCCGGGGTCTAGGTTTGGATGAGGGTGGAATTCAAGTTCAGACTTTTGCGGGTGGTGGATGAACATACCCGTTCACAGCTGAGGCAACAAAGGGTCAGCTCCGATGCTGTCTGTGGCCAGGCGCGAGGGACAAGACCAGCAAATTCAAGTGCGGCAGCTTTTTTCCTTTGCACACCACGGAAGTCTGACACCTAATTCGGTAGGCGAGCGCAAAAAGCTTGAACTCAGTCAGCGGCGGGTACTTTAAGTCATGCAGCTTGTTTTCTTCCGCAGGCCCTGCAGCCCGCATAGCGGTTGCAGTGCCCATGACGCATCACTTGATAGAAATTTGACGTCTTTGAGCATTCCGCGAAGCGGCAAGACCCAATTTGATCTTGCGGTACCTCCCAAGGGCTGGCTGGCTTGGCATCCGCTACCATGCAGGCAGTTCTGCCCCCAGACTCGGCCAGGCTTCTCATTTGAGAGTCTTCAAAAATTGGAATTTGCCTTCATTGGTTGAGGCTTGATTATTTGAATTGGCCCGCTGTCAAGGAGGGACTCTTATCTTTGGGTTTCAGTGCGGGGGGGAATTGGCTGTCCCGTTGACGGCCCCGGAAGTTTTCCAAGGCATGATCGGCGGGGGCTTGAAGCTGATGATCGTCCGCGCCTTTGATATTCTTGCGAGAAGATACTTGGCCATGGTTCAAAACCAATGGTACCATTTTTGGATGGGTGCACCACCCATTTTTGAATCTATTTTAGTGGGAATTGGGAGGTTCACAGAAAAAATACGGGGTTTGTGGCCCATGGCCACTTGTGGAGGTCTCCCTGGTGAAATCGCAGACTTGGCTTCACGCCGCGTGAAGGGCATGTCAGTCTCAGGCTTTGCCCTGGAGGATCAGCCTGGGATGGCTTGAAGAGACCACCAAGAACCAGGCCAGCGCACAAACTCCAGTCACTCCAGTCAGAGCCAAGGTGAGCAGTCCTGGGCTGTGGTTTCACCCCCCGACTGGGAGATTCGATGCATTGGTTCAGCCTCAGGCTTTGGCAGCCCCTTGGTGCGCGAAAGGGCGGCCATTTACTGAGACTTTGCTCACTCTCCGAAGCTGGTCAATACGTCCTAACCCGCTCGCCCAAGTTCATGGAATCCCAAAAAGTGCCCGAAACGAGATGCGAGGGTTTTTTGAAGCGCGCCTGCCAGTACAACCCCGTGGGCGCCATTCTGGGCGGGTGCTGTGACTGCTTCCTGCATTTCTACAGGAGGCACGGAGGGGATCGTGCTGTATGCAGCGAGTTGTTTGTCTACGGTGCTTTTTCCCGCACGGCATTCTTGGGAGTTCGGCTGCCAAGTTCCGGGCAATTGCAAGCGATGACGTTAGCTGAACTAGGGCCAGCCAGTAATGCCAGTCGCGCGGCGACCCGTGCTTGCGCAGTGCTTTGACTCTCCGCCAGGTTTTTCCACGTCATGAGTAGGCGCGGTTGAGAGCATGGGAGGCTGAGCCCAGCGGGTGGGGAGCGCCTGGCACATGGTCTGCTGAGCTTCTCAAAAGTCCAAATTTGCACATGACGATTTGGAGAAGAGATTCGCCTTCATTTCATGGCCGGAGAAATCCTATGTAGATCATGTTGGGAGGGTTGGGTTTCGATTGGTCAGGCATGCCTTCCTTGATGTCAGCCTGCAAGCGAGCCCCTTCGATGAGGCCGGAGCTGCTTCGCTTGGGGTGAAAACCTGGTCCAACGCCATGCGCAATGTGCAGTTGACAGACTCTTTGGGGCCAGCCGCAAGGGTCACAGGATGTCGTTTAGAGGCTCTCACCCCCATAGCCCTGGAGAAGGGCTCTAAATCCCCCTTTTAGGTCCCAAAAAGGACCCTAAAACCCTTTGAGGGGTCTGCGATTTCTGCCAGGCCGCCAGGCACGCGCTCAGCGTCCTAGAGTCAGAGGCCGGGTCACCGGAGAGCCACACTGTCGGAGCCTATGACGTGCTTGCTTTTAACCTTCTAAATGGTCTGCATTGTGTGCATGTGTGGTTTGTGCATGTGTTGTTTTTTTTGTGCATGTGTTGTTTGTTTGTTTGTTTGTTTGTTTGTTTGTTTGTTTGTTTGTTTGTTTGTTTGTTTGTTTGCTTGCTTGCTTGCTTGCTTGCTTGCTTGCTTGCTTGCTTGCTTGCTTGCTTGCTTGCTTGCTTGCTTGCTTGCGCGTGTGTGTGTGTGTGTGTGCCAGTGGGAATAGCTTCAAGTGGACATAACATTTGAAAACACCCCACACCACACCACACCACATCACACCAGACCAAACCACACGAACACCACACACACACACACCACTCCACCACCACTACACTACACCCGCACCACACCCGCACAACAGCCACACCCACCCCGACACCCGCACGTGGGTTGCAAGTTGTATGCGGGCTCCAGATGCGTACCTAGGCCAGTGTTCAACTGTTCTGGACATGCCTCCGCGCCCCCGGCAAGTCCTCCGCGGTGTCCGTGCTCAACGGCGCAACCTGGACGTTCCAGATCGTGGGGCTAGGCAGGACAGTGGCTTGCGAAGCAGTTGCTGCCACATCGGGGAGAACCAGGTCCCCAAAAGCCAGCTTGCTCGGGCCGGCAATTTTGCCTGGGAAAAGATGGGTTGCACCTTGACCACTAGGTACCATAGCGAGCATCGGCCACCTGGTCACAACCTTTGAGATTCAGGCAGGCTGCTTTGCGAAGTAGCCATCATTTCATTATTATGACATATTCAATGCACATCTCCCACAACAGGTGTTGTGCCGATCATATCTTTTGGATTGTCGTTTGTCTTGAGAAGTCCCCAGAAAACCCACAAAAAGGTTCTGAGAACCCTTCCAAGAAGCTTTCTGACAAGGTTCTGAAAAACCTTCTTGGAGGTTGGGGAGGGCCCTAGGTTTCCCCCCATTCAACCATTCCAAGCAAGCCACCGCTAGCTGTGTTGGTCTTGCCAGAGCCGGCCGGAGCTGCACAGCATCCAAAGGCCGGCCTCCCAGGTTGCCAGTTTGATGTTTCCAGTTTTTTGTTCGTTTTGACCTGTGGTAGTGGCCCTTTCAAGGCTACCGTGTCGGACCCCCCCCCCCTTTTCAAGTGCGGGATGTCTCGCGGAGGTATCCCAGAAAAAAGGGTGGCAACAAGACTTGCACCTGTGCTGCTCGTGATTTTCCGTTTTGCCGAGTCCGAACTACGTTCAGCAGCCGGAGCTGCTGTGCATGGCAGGGGCTTGGGGGCTCAGTTCGCTCAGTGCGCTGGTGGCGAGATGTGGTGTTTCCTTAGCACCTGAGGCGGTGCTGGCCTTTGCCGTGGCCTTCCCCTTCATGATGATGTTCGATGTGGTGCCGTTTGCTTGGAACAAGATGTGGCTGTGGTGGTCAAAACCGTTTTGGAATCCTATTTTGGTGGGTAGGTGAATTCACCAGCTATTTTAGAACCTATTTTAGTGGGGATTGGGATGTTCACTGGGGGCACGATTTGGATTTGGACCCATGGCCATGTTTTGCGCATAGCAGGACGGGTACCTCTGGGTGCAGATTCGGGTTGAGGTCCGATTCCATCCTCTTCTGCCGCTCGGTGCAGAAGATGAGGCCCCGCCTGCAAAGCGCTTGAAGCACTGTGTGGAGCCTGAACCACCTGGCTTGAACTGGGGTCATTACTTTGATTGTTTCTAGTGGTTGTGAAAGTCAGAAAATTGGGTTGTTTCCCTTTAACCCATCACTTAGGGGGTGACTTTGATCCTGGTAGAATAATGAGGCCAGTTGAACATGTCCAGCTTGCTTTGCGCGCATCTTTTCTGGCTCGCTAAAACCCGCCAAGCGCTGCAATGCCCTGCTCGGCCCTATGCTGGCACCGGCAGCGCCTGGCGTGAGGCAGTGACTTTGCAGGTTGCAGGTGTAGCCACGACAAATGGCTGTGGGTCAAAAATGGGTACTCATGGAACCCATGACTAAAACAGGTGGTCCCCTGATGGTTTAATTTTGACCCACGCCCGAATATTGTTCATGAGGGGCCCAGCAGCACATTTTAGGTCTCAGGAAGGCATGGCTGACTTTGGCCAGGTGCAATGAACGGTGGCGAGGGCACTGGGAAAGGAGCGGCGATTCCTTTGCAAAGTCGGGATGCCGGGATTTCTTTCAGGCATTAAAGGCTGCCTCCAACGCAATGCTTTACAGGGTCATTGATTAGAGCAGGGCAGAGGGCCTCATGGTTTGATGAGAATTTGATGTCGTTGATGCTGGCGTTGAGGTGGAATGAGGTCATGCGAGTTCCCGGCTGCCAGGACCCAGCAGGATGTCCCGCCTGCTTTGCCGCCCAACTGAAGCTTTGCGGGGGGGGGGGGGGAAAATACAAGAACAGATGTTGAGCGAAGTAAAATAATTTTCATAACAACTTAGCAAAATATAAAATATAGGTTTATAATTCAAATTTTAAATAAGGTTAATACATTATTCATATTCATTAACCTTATCTAATTCCTTGAAAATAATTTTACTTCATTGAAATATTATATAAGGTTAAGAAGTTATTCTACATATTAACCTTATACATTTTTATGTAAAATATTTATTAATAAAAATAATGTTAATTTTCTTCTGCCTGTTTCATTTCTAAATTTCTTTTATGCTTATTTGTTTTAAGATGTTGCTTTTTTAAACATTGAGAAAAATAGCAGTCACAAATAACACACTGAATTTTTATACTGTTCCATTTTCTATTACTTTCAAGTGATTTATTTCTATATTCATCATCTTCTTCATATCTTTTTCTTTGCTCCTCATTGTATCTATCTTTATGTTTAATTCGGTTATTCCTTTTGTTTTCTGAACATTGCCTGCATTGTTTATTATCTTTATTAAATTCGTCAAATAGTTTCATTCTACCACAGTTTCTACATAATTTTCCATTATCAGTTTTGAATGAACCGTTTTCCAAAATTCCTTCATACATTGTACCTTTAATTAAAACACAAATGTTTCCTTCCATAGTTCTTATAATACAATGTCATTAAACCTTTAAATACATTTTAAGAAATTCCTATAATCAATATTCCTTGAAACTAAAATCCCAAATTCCCAAAATATAAATCCCATAATTTTAAACATAAATCTTACAATGTTTTTTATTGTAAGGTTTATGGACTATTTTACTAGTCATAAACCCTGCCCACCATTTTCGGAGCACCCTGCCCACCATTTTCGATCACCCTGGCCGCCTGGCCGCCACTTTTCGGTCACCCTGGCCGCCTGGCCGCCACTTTTCGGTCACCCTGGCCGCCTGGCCGCCACTTTTCGGTCACCCTGGCCGCCACTTTTCGGTCACCCTGGCCGCCACTTTTCGGTCACCCTGGCCGCCACTTTTCGGTCACCCTGGCCGCCACTTTTCGGTCACCCTGACCGCCACTTTTCGGCCACCCTGGCCGCCACTTTGCGGACATCATTAAATCGCCTTTTCTCCTTGGCATTTCTTTCAGGGGGTTTCAATCCAAACTACAGAAGATTTCCAAAACTAATTGGGATGGTATTTTGTATAAATCTTCCTGTTTATGTATTACATAATTATCCCCAGAACCACTGCCTGAAAATAATTCTAATAAATTCATATTATTATAATTATTTAGAAATTTATTATATTAATTCGTATTTTCCTTCTTCGTTCTTAAACAGTTTATAAAATTCAATAGTTTCTGTTTTTGGAGATTTAATTTTGTTCTTATTTAACATATCCATATATTGCTTTTGCTTATCTTGAAAACTGCCAGACGGCCTTCCTATTTGTTTCTTTTCAAAGATTTTGTCAATCTTTTCCTTCTCTTCATTGCTATTTTTTGGTTCGTATGCCTTTGCATCAAGTTTCTGGTCAATAGTTTTTATCATCTCGTGCAACAGTTTAACATTTTTACTAACTGTCATTATCTTCCTTGATAGTTCAGCAATAGCATCATTCTCAACTTCAGACATTTCGATATATATTTATTTATATAATTATTTATTTAAATATTTATTTATGCGTTTTATTATACAGTTTACCTAAATAATATAATGTTACATATGTAAATAAATTATATTCTAAGAGTCTTTCACCAATTTTATTTTTCATTTTTATTAAACCTTCCTTGTCATTTGTGAGTTCATAAAATTTCAATATTTTAACAAATTTATCTGGTTTAGTTATACCTTTCATAAAATATTTATCCTTGAATTTAGCATCAAACCAATAAAAATATTCTTCGCTCAATTGTTTAGAACAGTTTCCATCACCATTGAATATATCATTAATTTCTTCATCATCAAAAGTTATAATTCTATGATCTTGCCCATTCATAGTTGGCATTATGATTATACAAATAATTAGATAATTATTTAAATATTTATTTATTTATAAAATTGATTTAATGTAAAATCTACTCTTTGAATACTAAATTTTCATCATTTGTTTAATAGTTTCCTGAGTTTCGTTATCTCCATTATTTGACATTGTTGCCTCATTTCCAAATTTGATAGAAATATTATGTGCATCTGTTTCCAGATTGATACTGTCCTTGGTTTTATCAATATTCATTTTCTTATCATTTTTAGTTATTTTAAACCCTAATGGCACACAAGAACATTTGCAATTTCCTTTCTTTTGAATTTCTAATTCGTTCTTCATTGCTAACATCTTTCTACACATAGGACACTCAAACTCAGTTAGTGCTGTTTCTTTAACAATTTCTTCTTTGTCTTCATCTGTTGAAGAAACTGTAGTATCTGTTTTATTCTTTTTGTTTTTCTTTTTTCCCATTTATATTAATATTTACATTTTTTTATTTTTGATATATTGCATTCCTAATTTTATTAATTCTAATGTATAAAAGCATACTTTCTTACATCTGTTGTCAGTTATTATTACTTCTTCTATATTCTCTACTTCATCTATTATATCAATATAATCTGAATAACTCCTTTCCATATTAAATAATACGATAAATTATTTTTTCATTTCTGTCTTTCTTTTCTTGTACAACTTGATAGAACTTGATAAGTTCTATCAAGTTCTAGAACTCTAGGAAAAAAGTTCTTTTTCCTAGAGTTGTACAGTTTTTTCATTGTATCGTCTTTATTCCATCTATATTCCACAAATTTCTGATGATGTTTTGAATTTAGATGTTTAAATAAATATTTGTCATCATAAGTTTTACCACAACTGCAATGGATAATAGTCATATAAATAATAAGATGAAATAATTATTAAAAAATAATTTATTTTCATGCATAATAGAATATTGGTGGGGCACAGCACTTGGGTTTTCATTGCACACGCGAGCAAGACACAAAACTAATTATCTTCAATGCTTATTGATTGAAGCAATGGAAAACCTGTTCCATTTTTTCATTGATATTTGCCGTCATCATACCATGAAAAAACGATGTTCCATTTAATATTAATTATAAATATTTTTCTAAATATCTTTAATATTATTTTATTATGCCTGATGTAAAACCAATTGATGAAATCAAGTATGACTTTAAGCAAAGTAAGCACGAGGTCGTGCCTAAATTGCCGATGAGAGCTATGATTGTGGGCCCGTCAGGCTCTGGAAAGAGCACGCTACTTGTATCAATGATACTTGATATTTATAGAGGAGCATATGAAAGAATTTTTATCTGGTCCCCATCTGTAAATTTGGATAGCATTTGGTTGCCTGTTAAAAAATACATTAAGGAAGGTTTGAAAGTAGATAATGATAAAGAACCGTGTTGGTGGGATGAGTTCAATGTTGAAGATTTAGAAAGAGTTATAGAAACTCAAAATAAAATAATTGAATACCAGAAAAAACAAGGAACGAAGAAATTATTTAATATTTTGGTAATTTTGGATGATGTATCTGATAATCCAGCAATAACAATAAATAACAAATTGTTAAATTCTTTATTCTGTAGAGGTCGCCATAGTGGAATATCAACACTTGTCAGTCTTCAAAAATCATCAACTGTGCCACCAATTATTAGAGTAAATATAAGTCATTTGTTTTATTATAAAGTTAGAAACTACAAAGAGATAGAAATATTACAAGATGAATTATCAGCAATTGTTAGAAGCGATAATTTACACGAAAGCAAGAAATTAATTTATAAAATATATGAAACTGCCACTGATGAACCGCATAGTTTTTTATATATTAACCTTTTAGAAAAGAACCCAGATAAGATGTTTATGAACAACTTTTCACAATATTTGAAAATAACTAATCAATAACATTAAATTTATTTTTTAATGTTATTAATTTAGAATAATGACCAGTTGCATAAATCTACTTTTGGAATAGCATAACGAAACTTTGTTTGTTTTTCTTTTTCTAATTTTTCAATCCTTGCCACACATTCTTGAATAGATTTAATGATTAAAGTATCTGCTCTTGTTTTTTCATCTACTCTTAAATTCTTAATGTCTTCCATACTGTTATTTTCATCGTTTTTACTTTGACCAATACCCATTATATATTATTATTTAGATTATAATACAATAATAAATATTCAAAGGAATTAGAATGGGCCATAACAATCCCCAAGCAATAGGAGTTAATATTTTACCATATCTATCTATATTTCTGTCAAATCTTTCTTGTCTTCTTTCTTTTTTTAATTCTTTAATATATTCATCAAATTTAGAATGACTAAAATTACATTCTTTATTATTACATTTATCTAATGTAAATTCATCTTTATTTAACTTAGTAATTATACAACCACAATAACATATTTTTTCTCTCATACTACTATTTTGAAGTAATGCTTTTATTTTAACTTTCCTGTCAATGTCCATATATCTATATATATTAATTAATTATTTATTTATTTATATATTTATACTTAATTATTTATTTAGATTTTTCTTTTTTCAATTCCTTAATTTCTTTTTCAAGTTTATCTACTTTATCATTTAATTCTAATACTGCTTTATGAACTAGCACGGGTAAAACTAAATAATTTAATCCTAAATACTCTCTGTCTTTGCTAACAACATTTTCAAATTCTTTAGGAATTGCTTTTAATACTTCATTAATATATATCCTATATGAGTTTTACCGTTATCATTTCTATCGTGTCTCTTAAACTTCTTCGGTTTAAATTTCTTAATAATATTCATACAATTAGATTTGACATTGTCTATATCATATTTCAATCTTGAATCAGATGAATCAACAAACGTTCCGTTGATGGTTACTGTTGTTGCTGTTAAATCTATATTAGTTCCTGTTGATGGTTCAATTAAATTACATAACATTTTTTTCGTTCCCGCAACTGTTACATTTTCATTAAAAGTCGATGGAGCATTATTTGTAAAACTTTCAGTATTTACTGTTGTTCCAAATGTCTTATCAATAGATAATAAAACAGAAGGTGTAGTTGAACTATCAGCAACTCTAAACGCAGTGTTTGATGTTCTGAATATTACATCAATTGTAGATAAACTAGTTCCATCGTAATAAGTTGATATTTCACTTGTTCCCATCTTTAGATCTGTTCCAGTAGTCATTGAAATATTATTCAAAAATGAAACCGTTGTTAAATCGAATGATTGAATGGTATTAGTTGCTAAATATGCATTTTGAACTGCTAAGTTAGTATCAACGGTTACTAATGTTCCACCATTAGGTGCTATATGATTACTTCTTAATGCTCCACCAGTTTTAACATAAACATCATCAGCAAATAAATTACCCATTACATCAGCAGTAGAAGTGTTAAAAGTCCATCCGGTAGAAATATTAATTGCTCCAACTATATTAGATTGAACGGCAGGATCTCCACAAATAAATCTAATTGAAGAATTAGCATCACTATTCCTCATATCAAAAGATGAAAAAGCACTAACATGTCTATATAATTCACAATTTGTATCAATTGTTAATTTACCATCAGTAGCAATATTAACATTATCACAATTCACATCAGCATTCGTAAAAATATTCCCTAACACATCTATAGGCTTACTAAAAATAGTTTTATTCACTAATCCATCACACATCATATATTGATTACTGGCATTAGTAATATCACCAACAGAAAGAGCAACAAAATCATTATGAGACATATATAAACCTTCTATAGCATCTGGTGTATATCTTCGTATTGAACCATTATTATTAAAATTCAAACATGAACCATTGTTAAGATTTACTGCCTTGTCAGTTCCTATAAAATCAACTGCATCAGTAAATCTCGATTTTCCGGCGCAGTTTAAAACATAACCATTAACACCAACAGCACCTAAACCAAATCTATCTTTTACCCACACTCTTCCAACATTAGCATCTCCTATTTGAGTTTCCCATTGACCTCCTGCGCTACTCATCCACATTCTACCATCTCTATTAATATTAAATTCACGATTAAACATTTGAAATGTCATTTGTAATCCTAAATTAGGCGAAGGTGTAGTACTAAACTTATTACATATTATAGAACCAGTAGTCAACATATTTAAATTACTGTGTAAAGTTGCATTATCGCTAAAGTTAATAGCACCTGCTACTGATTGAGCGTTAGTATCTATCTTATCTAACTTTTGTCCTAATGATGTATCCTGTGAATTATTACTAGTAATTATTGAATTAATTGTATTTGTATTTCCTGTTATTAGTCCACTTAATCCATCTGATTGTAAAACATATCTAGCATCAGAACCAGTTTTATCTAAAATAGATGAACAAGAAAATAAACCCGATACTTGTAAATTACTTAATATTGTAGTATTATGATTTAATATTATTTTATCATTTTGAAAAGTTGAAGAATTATTAATTTCTACATCTCCAAAACCTCGCTGGTTTAAAAACATTGTTGAACCAGTCAAACTTCCATAAACATAACTATCAAAATAATTATTATACATTTCAAAGAAATTATTATAATTTCCAAATTCTGCTGTTTTGAAAGTTGCAGTAGTTGTTATATTATGTATTAATGTATTAATGTATTATTTAATACTGATGTATTTAACTTATTTGATAATAAATTATTAGTTGTTATTTTATTATAGTAATCTGATTCATTAAATGAACCTCCATTCTGTAAATCTAAAATTGCAGTAATATGTGAATTTACTGTACTATTTAATCCTGTTATTAAATTAGAATTAGAACTAATATTATTAAAATTAGATGTCATAGTAGAATTCAATTTATTTATTAAATGTGTATTTGATGAAATATTATTAATATTTGTATTTATTAAAGTAGTATTTGAAGAAATATTATTAATATTTGTATTAATTAAGTTAGAATTAGAACTAATGTTATTAAAATTAGTTGTCATAGTAGCATTTAAATTATTTATTAAATTTGTATTTGATGAAATACTATTAAAATTTGTATTTGAAGTTATTGTCAGATTACCTATTAAAAATGTATTTGAACTAATATTAATTGATAATACATTAACTTCTGTCTTATTGTATGCTTCAGTTATATCATAATAATTAGCATTTATCTGTTCCTTTGTGTAAGTGTCTGCTTGGTCTGCTTTACTATCTAATACTGTTTGAATGTCAGATTTACTCGCGTAAAGATCTTCTATATCATTGACTGCCCCATCTTTTACTTGTCTAATTCTATTTGCTGTAATATCAAAGATATTCATTAAGTTTTTGCTAATAATATTATATTATTAATTAGAAAATTAATAATATCATATTTTCTTTTTAATCATAAAATGTTACAGAATTTGAACGGATTTCAAGGATACATTCGTGCACCATTAGCATGTAAAGTCTCTCTGCCATGTAATTGTTATTATACAATGTTGAACTTTCCATCGCCTTTATTTTCACAACCATATTTGAGTTATTTTTTAAATTCATCCCAGTATAATTTGCCGATTCGAGTTTCTGCAAATTAAAACCGAACATAAAAGCGTGAGACCTATAATCTTCTGCACTAACTAACATGGGTTTGTCAGCACAATGCATCAAATGGACATATGCTTCACGAACACCTTGAATTTCTTGACTCGGAATAACTTGATTACCAATTATCAAAGAAGCAGACAGATCATATTCGGGGTCATAAAAACCTTTATCAAGTGATACAACACCTAACGGGTGATACATACGTAGATATTCTTTTAACAGTTCTCCATATCCTCCTGTATAGATTTTCGGTGTGGTATTTGAAAAAGAAACAGTTTATTTAATTTAGATACATTGCGGACAATAGTTGTGAATATTTCAGTTGATGTTGATGCTGTTTGTTCTTGTAGGGTTTCAGTTTCAAAAGTAATAGGGAGAGAACCAGTTTCTAAAATTTTTGAATATTCGGCATATAGACTATCATCGATCGTATAAACGTTGCCTTTGAATAATGGCTTGGTCACAGACCACTCTATACTCGTATTTGTATCAGTAAAAAGTCCTGTTCTATTAACAATTGGTTTTAATACATCAGTTGTGAAATATAATTCAACTGTTATTGGACAATAAGATAAAGGTATCCAGTTTTCACAAGTCTTGAAACATTTTAAGTTTAAATCAAAATAGACATTGGCACTTTTACCTGCTTTAATTCCTCTATAATTACCATTGGTTACATTTCTAGTTACTGCTTGGGTAGTAGAAGTTCCAGTAGCATTACAAACTAAAAACCGTCCATCGTGATTGAGTAGACTATTTCCAAAACCCAATGCTTCATCAATTCTTTTTTCTTCTGATGATTTTAATACATCTTTCATTGCACTCGCACGAGAAAGAGAATTTAAATCACATACAATGACATCACCCATTAACACACGCACCCTATCAAAGAAACCGGCTGTGTCAATTGGTCGAAGTTCGTGATTTTCTGTTTTATCAGTGTTGTTTAGAGTAAATCCTAATAATAGAGATGGTAAGGACAACCATTGGTTAGGTGGTCCAGTAATATTAAATCTAATTACAGAATTTGTATCAGCGGTATAAGTAGAAACCGATGAAGGGTAAAAGTTTTTACTTTCTTTTGACCGAACATAAGAACCGCCATCTTTTAATTTAAATCTTAAATTCTTTTCAACAAGGACATCTTCAATATCTAATGTTTCCATAACTTATATATTTAATAATAGAAAAATATTATATTATTCTATTATTAAATTAATTTATTTTAAAGTGTGAATAATCTATAACTTCTTTTTTAGATTTTTTTATTTAATAGTTTTTTAGATGTATTTTTCATATTATTATGTTCTAAATGTTTATGTTCACTTCCTTCTTCTACAATCTTTTTAATGTCATCATAACTGACTTTCTTTTTAGGATTTATAGTGTTTTTTATATCATGATTAGGCATTATATATAAGACTACAAAATTTCCTTTACAGGCTCAATACTTCTTGATACATCCTTGCCAGTATCACCATATAATGAGTGTTGATGATTTGTTAATGGGTTAAAACCTCCTCTATTTGATGTTATACTGCCTCTATCTAAAATACTGACTATATAACCAAAATTTCTTAGGCTTGTGTAGTTGTCATCGCTTTTGTTTGACATTGAAACAAAAGGAGCACCGTAAGTAGTTAATCTAATATTTCTATCAAGGTTATTTTGTAAATATTTAGCACTCGCACTACTACCCAATGAATGTGAAATAACTTCAGTTACATTATGGTTTTCATCAAGTATATCACTAATATCTCTATACCTTTCACTGAATGAACTTAAACCAAATGGAATTGTAATATCACTTAAAATATCATTAATATTTGATTTAATATTAGACTTACCAAATGTCCCAGCAACATATAGTTTATTATTATCCAAATAATAACCTTTACCATTTGTATATGCTTTGTTTAATCCTTCTGTGTCAGATAAATTATTATTATATTTAGGTTTGAATAATGATTTTTGTTGTTGAATTTCATTAATTATTTTTCTATACATTTCGCTATGACCTTGATGAAGTGGATTGTATGATTTTAATTTCCTTCTTTTAAATAATATTTATATTTATTTTTCATATATAATTAAATTATAAAATTTCTAATTAATTAATATAATGAACTTTCGCAAAATATATATTGACACACGACATAGAAATCTAAATGAAAGTGTGAGCACTTCTGACTTTGTTATAGATTTACCAGAAACACAAGAAACAGGAGCAAATACAAAACTATACGTCCACGAATTATCGATACTTAATACTATTTATCCTATTGAAGAAAATGTAAATAATAGATTATATTTAACACTAGGAGGAATATTAACAGGAGCACCAGTATATTATTTTATTGTAGCACCAGATAAAGGTAGTTATGTAGGTAGTGAATTAGCAACCGAATTACAGAGTAAATTGAATACTGCTACCAATGGAACTGATGGAAATAGTGACTTTTTTAGTTGTAGTTATTCATTAAAAACAAATACTATAACTATAACTGTTAATTATGTTTCTTACTTTTTCGTAATTCATACAGATAAAGAATTGCAAACTAACTACAGGTTTAGTGTTGATTATGACAGAAGCCACACAATGTCTATTAACAATGTTTTAGGAAACACTGTTGAAAAAATCAATTTTGCACCTGACCCTTTCGTTAGTGGGTTTGTTAATTTATTACCAATGAAAAATATTTACTTAACAAGTGATAGCTTAACTAATGGAAATCAATTAGCACCTTATGGAGTTGCGCGTGTACTAAAGAAAATTCCTATTACTGCTGGATTTGGAAATGTAATCTATGATAATGAGATTTTAATGAATGACGCTAATGATGTTTCAATGAGACATTTAAGACGCTTACATTTTAAATATGTTGATGCTTATGGAAAAACTGTAGAATTACATGGGGCAGACAGTAGTTTTAGTTTAACATTTGTTGAGAGTTGAAAAGCATATATTAAATATTTTAATATAAATATTTATTATATACTAATTATATGGTTAAAAATATTGAAATAGTAGATGTAGGCAGTGAAAATACTGAAGCACCTAAAGAAGTAGAAGAAATTAAAGAAGAACCTATTATTAAGGAAGAAAGTAAAGAAGTAGAAACTAATAATATTATAAATGAAGAAGAGAATAAAGTAGAAGAAGAACGCGAACCAAAACAAGAATTAAAATCTAAAACATACTCAACTGAAAAAGTGGAGTGTCCAAAGTGTAAAAAATATTTAACAAAATACACTTTCAAATATCGTCATAACTGTAATGGAATACCAGTTAAAAAAGAACCAGACCCTAACAAAGTTGTTCGAAGAAAAATTATGCATCCAGAACAAGCAAAAGAATTTGAGAATAATGTATATGAAAAAGTTAAAGATAATATTCCAAAAGTGGATGAACAAGAAATAGAAAGAAGAGTAGAAGAAAGATTGAAAAAACATTTAGAAACAACTGCTAATAAAGTATTTGAAACTGCAAAAGACCGTTACAATAATATGAAGGTAGAGCGAGATAATAAAAATAAACAGAAAATTAATAATTTAGCAAATAAAATTATTTGATAAATATATTTATAATCTAATTAGTATTATATATAATGATTATTGATAAGAAACAATTGCTTATGCGCCGTAGAGAAATTTATGACAACGTTGTAAATAGAATAACAGAACCGCAAAATAAAGACAAACCGAATATCAGTGATGTTATTGATAGAAAAGCAGTTTTTGAAACAAATAAACCCAAAAAGAAGAAGAAATATAAATCAACTCAACATTACTATTATGAAGGAGACAACAAGGCACATCAACCTAATTATACATATTTGAAAGACTTACAAGAACAATTAGAACGTCATAGCGCTAAAAAAGATTATTCTGTATTTCAAAATAAAAGAAGATATCAAGATGAAGCGCAGGCGTATTTTAATGAAATTCAAAGGTTGGAAGGTGAAAAGTTGAGACATCACCCATCAAGTGAAACAGGTAAATCATATTCAGAAATTATTAAGAAGAAGAAAGGAATAATCAATCAATTAAGAAAGGATTTTAATTTTGATTAAATTAATTAGATTAATTAGATTAATAAATTATAATCTAATTAATTTAATATACTAATGAGATTAGACAATGAACAGATGAAAACGCTAAAATCACAATTGAGATTAAGACCGTCTTATAATGAACTGATAAAGGAAATTACAAAGGAAGAATACAAAAATAAGAATATCAGAGATGTAATAGACAGAAACGCTTATTATTTTCGTGACAGTCCATTAGGAACAGTGTATGATAATAATACAGTAGATTTGAGACAACAACGCTTTCAAAAAATGTTAGATGGGAAAAATCAAACAGAACATTTTGATATATCGAGAGACGATGAAATGGATGATTTAAGAGATGAAGCAATACAATCACTAAGTGCCTCAATGGATGATGCAGAGGAACAACACGAACGACAAATCAGTCAAGTTTCAAAAAGAGTTAGTAGCGAACAAATAGCAGACCTACACCAACGAGCACAACGAGCAAGACAATTAGAAGGACAAGAGGGGAGAAGACCAAGTATCCAGTCAATGATGACCGCAAAATCAAACGACTCTGAAGACTTACCACCGCTGGAAGAAATAACCACTGAAAGAATGACAGCAGAAGCAGCATCAAAAGAATATGTTAAAGGCCTTGTAAATCGTCAATCAAAAGATGTAGCAAAGAAAGTGGCATCATCATTTGTTAAAAAAATTACTGAAAATAAAGCAAAAGAGTTAGAAGAAAGAAGAGAGCGAGCACGGGACAACGCTGACACTTCATCCACAGTCCCACAAAGACAATCGAGAACACACAAGGAAACTATTGACTATTCAACTGATATGAAACATTGGAACCAAAAAACGAACGTTCTGGAAAAAGACCTATTATTTCAACTACATTTAAGAGGAATTGAACTTACTAAAGAACAACAACACGAATACGAAAATGAAACACAGAAAAAAGGAGGGAAAGGTAAAAAGGAAACAGGTAGAGCTTATTTAGTTGGATTGATTGAAAAACTAATACAAGAGGGAAAATGGACAACAAGGGTAAATGATGAACTACTAAGAAAACGAATGGTAGATTGGAGAGTTATGAAAGGAAAAGGTAAAGCATCAGAGAGTGTTCCGACACAAGAAGAAAAACACAAAAAGAAAAAAGAGAGGCGCAATTTAAAGAACTTGAAGACAAGTTTCCACTAAATGACTATTCACAAGTTGATTTAACCAATATATCATTCACTGATATGACAGCACTGTTTTCTTATGCTATTAAGATAAAAAAGTCGGTTTCAGAAAAACAGCAAATGAGTATAAACAATTAAAAGAAGATATGATTAATGTTGTTCATGGTGGTGGATTATCAGTTGAAATTTCACAAAAATACAAAACCAGGAAACTTGAAGATAAAAATAAGATTAAACAACAAATAATAGACAACTTGAAGAGTTTATTTAGAAAAGAATTTAAAAGCAAAACTGGTTCATCTTCATCATAAACACATGATTAACAATAAATAATATATAATATTTAATAATGAATAACGCTAAATATTATGGATTAAGAAGAAGGAAAACATTTGATGAAATACTAAAGGAAGCAATGACAAGCAAAATAAAAACAACAGTTATATTGAAGAAATACAAGAAAGATATGTTATTGAATAATTTTGATTTTGATGAAATGGATTTAATGAATTATAAAAATAAAGAAAGATATATGAACGCAGAAGTTATGATGGCAGACAAGGCAACACAAACGCTTAACAAAGAAAACAAGGCAACGCAAACAGACCTGCCATATGATAAGGCAACGCAAACCTATAATTTTGATGATATGACAAAGCTATTAGGTGGTTCTTCAAAGAGTTTCAAAAGCAAAATGATAACCAAGGCAGAAGCAGAAGCAGAAGCATTTACATATGACCCTGATTTATATGATGACGACGATGATGATGATGATGATAAAAAGGATGATGATATTGATAAATATAGAAAGACATTTTTTATGTTGATGAGGATTATAGAATTTATGTTGAGGTCAGGTTTTAGTATAGGACAAATAGTAGCACATTTAACATATCACACTACATTAACTACAATTCAAGGTTCAGAGTTATTAGTTAATTTAACAATGAATTCATTAGTAACATCATACGATATAGCAACTGCCATAATGAATATGTTCAATACAAATGTTAGTGAAGAAGTTGAGTTAAACACTTCTCCCACCTGTTAGTGTTCATAGTTCTCCGCCTATCACTGTTAATAGTTCTTCAACACATACTGTTAATTCATCATCGTCAGAAGAAAATGCTAATTATGAAATAGCACCGCCAACCGACATGCCTATTCCTACTGATGCTGAAAGTGAAAATGAAGAAGAGCAACCGTCAAGCAGTAGTAAAGAAAAATCTAGTTAATATTGATAATTACTTTGTAATTATTATTAATAGATATTTTAACAAAATAGACTTAAGGGAATATCACTTTAATATAATAAGATAGTAATGCCTTTCTACAGCAGACATTCTAATGATATAAGTGACAATTATTATTTAAACACTCTTGATGATGATGAGTATAGCAGTTTTATGAGTATGATATATATGAATAGCAGGTTTGGAGCAGACATTCAAAGACATTATGATAGTTCAGATGCTGATGTAATACCAACATCAAGTGAGGAAGAGAGATTAAATAAAACAAAAAAACAAGCATACCAGAGTAAATATTTTCAAGAAAAGCAGAACCATCCTTACACCTGCAATATGTGTGGAAAAACGATGAGTAATTCTTCAAACATCAAAAGACATGAGAAATCTAGAAAGTGTCAAAAAGCAAGAGAAACAATGTGATTATTTTTTATTAAATAAAATTAATAAAAACTAATCAGTATTATAATGAGTAAACTTACAAAAGATGAAATATTAAGTAATTTATTTTACGATTTGGAGCGAGGGTATGGTTCAAAGCAAAGTTTATACAAACAAGCAAATGAGACAGATGCATCATTTACTCTAAAAGAAGTGGGTGATTGGTTGAAGAAGCAACCTAATAAACAAATTAAACCATATCAAAAATATAATAGTTTCTTAGTGCCTTATGCCAGAGCAGAATTTCAAATAGATATTATGGATATGAACATATTTAAGAAAGAAGGTGAAGAAAGATATGCTTTAATTGTAATTGATGCTTTCAGTAAATTAGGTAATGTTGTTCCAATGCCTGAGCGAGCAAGTCCAAATGTTTTAAAAGCATTGAAAGAAAGTTTTAAAATTATGGGTGAACCGATTGAAATTTATAGTGATGATGACGGAGCATTTTACTCGGATGTCAAAAAATATTTAGATAGTCTAGGCATAAGTCAAAAGAAAACAATGACACATGCGAATATAGGAGAGAGATTTATTAGGACGATGAAAAAGGGAATAAGTGATAGAATGAATTTTACAAAGGGAAAATGGACTGATATGTTAAAACCAACACTGAAAAAATATAATGATACTTTACACTCATCAAATGGAATGAGACCTATTGAAGCACACAAGGATGAAAATAGAATAAATGTAAAGGCAAATCTAACATTAAAGCAGAAGCACATGAGGAAATACCCTAAGATACAGGTTTCAGATAGAGTGAAGATATATAAGAAGGGAAAAGGAAACTACTCCACACGCAAGGAACAATTTCAAAATGGTCTGACAGAAAATTTAAAGTTGAACAAATAGAGAGAGATATGACACTACAAAAATATTATATTTTAGAAGGTTTAAGCAGACATTATCTACGTCACGAATTGCTTTTAGTAAATGAGTAGTTGCTTTACTTCATAGAAATTATAAATTTGATTTTGACGTAAGGAGATATTTATATTAATAAATATATACTTATTAATATGAATAGAAATTTAGCGCCGGATGAAAATACTAAAATCGTTAAATTCATTCTAAAAAACAATGTAGGGCAATATATATTAAATAAAAAAGGTAAACAATTAAAAACAATAATCATAGGAAACAATCAATACAGATACAACGCTGATAAACCATTAAGCAAAAAACTCACCAAACAACTTGAAAGCGTAAAGAAAACTAATGAATACAAAGCAAACCAAATAAGAGAAAGAGTAGGAACAAGAACAGTCTTAAAACACGCAGTCAAGAAGAAAGCAACAATAACAGAGGAAAGAAGCGCTTTTAGAGCATATGCCAATGCCTACACCATTTCTAACATCAATTTGAAAGGTTTAAATGGATTGACTTATTTTGTTTACCAGTTTGATAAACTAAGTGAATATTTAGAAGAACATAAGGGTATGAAATTAAACGCTGTCGTATCATTAAGAGTACATAATATATTTGAAGAAGAGCAATTAGTTAGTCCAAAGACAAGGTCATATACCATAAATAATGAAGATGATTTGAGAAAAGCATTGAACAATATGAAACCAGACATTGAAACTAGAATTTTAGAAATGGCACTGTATCAATCAGGATTGATGACAGTTAAAGTTGAAAGCATCCACATTATGTATAACAAATACAACCCTACAAGAGCAGGACAATATATTGAACTACCAAAATGGGTAAAGTCCAAAAGAGCATGTATTAATATTCAAAATAAAGATGAAAAGTGTTTTAAATATTGTGTTGAATGTGCTTATCATAAAATCTATGAAAATAAGCATCCAGAATATTTTTATCATTATAAAAAAGTGGAAAGCGACTTGAACTTTGATGGAATAAATTATCCTGTGAATAATGATGATATTGATAAGTTTGAAGAACAAAACCCTAAGGTGTCCATTAATGTTTTTGTAATTGATGAAGTTACAGAGCAAATAGTTAAACATAGAGCACTGAAAAATAAGGATGCTTCTTGTCATATTGATTTGTTAAGAATTGATGTGGGAGGTGCTAGTCATTATGCCTATATTAAGCATATGAGCAGACTTATTAACAGCCAGAAAAGTAAATTTTGTAGTGCTTCGTTTTTCTGTAAATATTGTCAAAATGGGTTTGGAACTCCCGAACTCCTAAAGAAACACTATGACAAGGGTTGTATGGAAGTTGAAGGTCAACAAATAAAAATGCCTAAGCCAGAAGAAAAAATGAAATTCAAGCATCACTTTAAAAAGTTAAGGTGTCCATTTGTTATTTATGCTGACTTTGAATGTTTAACTGAGGAAGTTGATAAACCAACAGATGAAAGTATTAAAACTTACAATTATCAAGAACATAAACCCTGTGGTTTTATGTTGAATATGGTTAATTCAGTTGATGGTTCTAATTATGAAGATTTATATCGAGGAAGTGATGCCGTTAATGTTTTTTGTAGTAAAATTAATGAGATAAGAGAAGACATTAAAGACAAAATGAAAGAAAATGAAGAAATTGATATGAGTGATGAAAATAAGAAAGACTTTAAAAATGCAACTCATTGTTTTATTTGTGGTGACGCGTTTAGATATGATTATAAGAATGAAAAGGAAGCAGAGAAATATAAGAAGGTTCGCGACCATTGCCATTTCACAGGTAAATATAGGGGTTGTGCTCATAGCATTTGTAATTTAAACTTTTGTCATAAATACTTTAAAATACCAGTGTTTTTTCATAATATGAAAAATTATGATGGACATTTAACTATTCAAAATGCTGATAAGTTAAGTAATCAGAAGAAAATAGATGTAATAGCACAGAACAGTGAAAAGTTTATTAATATCGGTTTTGATTGTTTAAGTGTTAAGGACAGTTTTAGTTTTATAACTGCTTCTTTAGATAAATTAGTATCATTGACAAAATATGACAACACAGATGATAAAGATAAAAGAAAATGGATAATAAAAGACAACTGGCAGAACAATTTCAGATTTAGTAAAAATAATGATATTATTAAAAGTGAAAAATGTTTGGACTTATTAACAGAGAAAGGAGTTTATCCGTATGACTATATGAATTCAATGGAAAAGTTTGAAGATGAAAGTTTACCAACTAAAGATATGTTTTACAGTAGATTAAGTGAGGATAATATAACGGATGAAGACTATGAAAAAGCAAAAGTAATATGGAAACACTTTAAGATTAAAAACATGGGTGAATATCACGATTTGTATTTGAAAACAGATGTTTTATTATTAACTGATATTTTTGAAAATTTTAGAGATGTATGTATTCAAGATTACGGTTTAGATCCAGTATATTATTACACACTGCCTAATTTTGCTTTTGATGCTATGTTAAAATTAACTGGTGTTGAAATAGATTTAGTTTATGACCAAGATATGTATGAAATGATAGAGACCGGACTTCGTGGTGGGATGACACAGACTGCCTGTAAGAAAGTAGAGGCAAATAATATTTATATGGGCGATGATTTTGATGAAAGCAAAGAAAGTAGTTATATTAACTATTTTGATGCTAATAACTTATATGGATTAGCAATGATACAAAAACTGCCATACAAAAATTTAAAGTGGGATACTAAAATAACAGAAGATGATATTTTAAACTATGCTAATGGTAATACTGGATACATCTTAGAAGTTGATTTAGAATACCCTAAAGAACTGCACGATTTACACAATGACTATCCAATGGCACCTGAAATTATGAATGTTAAAGCAGATATGTTATCAGATAAACAAGTTGAAATTTATGAAATACTGAATAAGAAAAAACCTAAAGATGAAAAAACATAAATTAATATTGAATTTAAAAGACATTCAAAAGTATGTAGTCCCTATTAGAACTTTACAGTTTTATTTAGAACACGGAATGAAACTAAAGAAAATACACAGAGCAATAAAATTCAGTCAGAAAGAGATATTAAAACCTTACATTGAATTTAACACTGAGAAAAGAAAGAATGCCAACAATGATTTTGAGAAAGATGTTTACAAATTAATGAGTAATGCCGTGTTCGGAAAAACGATGGAAGACAAAAGGAAACACTTAGATTTTGAAATAGTGAGTGATGAAACAAGATTTATGAAATGTGTTAATAATCCATCATTTAAACATAGTCACATTATCAGCGATAATTTAGTAGGAGTTGAGAAACAAGAAGCACAATTGAAATTAGATAAACCTATATTCATTGGAATGAGTATTTTAGATTTGAGTAAGCAACATATGTATAAGTTTTATTATGATGTTATGAAACCTAAATACGGAGATAATATTAGAATGGTTTATACTGACACTGATAGTTTTGTATTTCATACTAAGACTGATGACATTTATAAAGATCTTCATGATATTAAAGATGAAATGGATTTTTCAGATTATCCTATTTATCATAAATGCTATGATACTACTAATAAAAAGACGTTGGGTAAATTTAAGGATGAATGCAGTAGCAAAATTATTACAGGGTTTATTGGACTTCGTCCTAAGTGTTACGCTTTTCAAATCTATGGAGAAGAAAAAGAACATAAGAAATGCAAGGGCACAGCAAAGCACATAGTGAGGAGGCAACTGACATATAAAGAATATGATAAGGTTTTACAAACTAATGAAGTTATACATAAATCATTCAATAGTATTAGAAGTAAAAACCATAAAATTTATAGTATTAGAACAACAAAGATTAGTTTGAATAGTTATGAAAATAAAAGATACTGGACTAATACAGGTGATAGTTTAGCATATGGTCATTATTCTATTGAAAATAGAATAATATGATGACATAGTCATCACTGGAGAATTAAAGAGATGATGACTTAATGTAGTAATGAAGATACACTCAGAAATAAAAGAACGAATAGAATTAATACAAGAAATGAGAAAGGTAAAAGAACACTATGAAGATGAAAGAGATAAATATGCTTTGCTAGATGTTAAATACTTTAAAACTAACAAGAAAGACTTTTATGAAGGGTTTAAATCATGCCTTGAATTAGAGCATGATGAGACGCAGTTGAAAAAAGATTTTAATGAATTAATAAAAACTTGTGAATTAGCAGGTGAAAGTTCTGTAAATTATGTGTTTAGTTTTGACGGAGTGGTCAGAGGATATGAACGACTTATAGAAATACAAAAACAAAAAATATCTCATGTACTTCGCTAAAAATGACTTAAGGAAATAATGACTCAATATAATATAGTGAAATGTTGTTTAACTATAACAAGTGCGAATGCTGTAAAAATACAAAGAATGATGTTAATATAACATTGTATAAGTTATTACCCGACAATCTATGTAATAAAATAAGTGAATATAATGTATATTGCAATCAATGCTGTATAACAAGAGACCTTGAAAAGTTTTTTGTTGAAGAACATAAGGATAAGGGATATACAAAGTTTCAATTACAATTAAAATTCTTTATGCGACACCAAGCAAGATTTCCTATACACTTTTACCAGAAGATTTCCAGAAAGTCATTTGAAAATGAAATTGATGAATTCTTTAATAATATAGATTTAATTAGGAGGTTTGGAGGAATAAACGCAATTAAACCATATAAAGCATTTGTCAAAAAATACCGTTATTTGTTTGAATGGATTGACTGGCATTTATTAGACAAAGATAAAATAAATGAAGTCTTGAACGAATTTAGAGTAACTGAATATAGTATATGGTATTACTACAACACTAAATATAAAGTATGTCTATTAGTTAATTTGTTTTTCTGGGAATATATTTATTCAATAATAGGAAAAGACAATATCAAATATATAGATGAAGATGATATAGGTAAATATGTAGATTACATATTTGAAGACATATTGCCTGACTATTATTTTAACCCATAAACCTTACAATTAAAAACATTGTAAGATTTATGATTTGGATTTCTAGATTTAGTTTCAAGGAATATTGATTATATTTTCAAGGAAGTTTTACTAGTAAAACTAGTATAAAGAAAAGCAACATCTGAAAACAAATAAGCATAAAAGAAATTTAGAAATGAAACAGGCAGAAGAAAATTAACATTATTTTTATTAATAAATATTTTACATAAAATTGTATAAGGTTAATATGTAGAATAACTTCTTAACCTTATATAATATTTCAATGAAGTAAAATTATTTTCAAGGAATTAGATAAGGTTAATGAAAAAGAATAATGTATTAACCTTATTTAAAATTTGAATTATAAACGTATATTTTATATTTTGCTAAGTTGTTATGAAAATTATTTTACTTCGCTCAACATCTGTTCTTGTATTTTTGGGGGGGGCTGCCACGCGCAAAAAAGATGCCGCGCAACACGCTCCTTTCCCAACATGGCGAGCTCACAGCCATCCCCAGCCACGATGCCTGACACCTCACCTTGGCATGAGCAGTCGCAGCCTAGGCAAGCGGGGAGTCTCAGGCGGAAGCCGCGTCCGACTGTCACAGTTCTCACCAAAACTTGCCAGCCCAGAATGCTTTCAGCCGGTGGAAAGCGAGTGGTTTCGGCGGGGCTCCCCTGACCAAGTCTATCCAATCATTCATACCTCCAAAGGGTCGACAGACGCTACTTCTGGCCCTTTGGCTTGATCCTGCCAGATGCGCAGCGCTGAGCCTGGCTGCAGCCCGGTTTTTGCTGCGCAAGGCGCTTGCAGGGTGACACCTCTGAATAGGCAAAGGTGTCAGGACTAGAATCCAGCAGAGCTCGGTCCCGAGCGCTACCAAGTCTTGCAATTCCAAGTGCAGCCTTGCTCCGGGGACCAATTGGACACCCCCTTCCCTAGCGTCAAAACTGGAATGGATGCCCGGGGTGTGTGAGCCTGGCCTTCCAGGATGCAAGAAGCCAGCTCCAGATGGCAAAACGGGAAGCTCAGCGGCTTGGCTTCTCAGAGTGGTGCGCTGGTCGCCGCAGGTGCCTGGGCAAACTTGGGTGTAGGCGACGCGTATCGCAAGACCTCCTTACTGGAACTTTGCAGGTCGCTCAAACGGGAGGCTTTGGGTCAAGCGCCTTAGCTGCAGGAGTGGCGGCGACTGAGATGTGACTCTGTGGGTGCCATTTTGTGACACCGGCTCCGTGAAGGTCCAACACCGACCTGGTAGAAACGTAAGCGTTGAATCAGCTTGGCGTCGATTGTTCGCGAGTGGACGGATAGATTTGTGAGGATAAACCAATCCCTCCATCATTTGGGCCAATAGTGCTCCCAGTTTTGAGACATGCAGGATAAGAGAGAGAGAGAGAGAGAAACAGAAAATCAATCAATTTCCTGGAAACCACCATGGGCCATGGGCTGAGGTTTTTAGAGATCGCGGTTCAGCTTCGGAGGCCATGTGTCGGCTTGGCCGCAGGAGCTGGCTTTGCCAAGGGCTCACCATGTCTGCTGGCATCGTGCTATGGCATGGCAAGACTTATGCTTTTTGAATGAAGCTCCCCACGCCTGTCGCTCTGGAAAGAGTTCGAATGCCCTTTTTGTGGATTTCATGTAATCTTCCCTTGTAGTTGTTTTTTTGTACTCTTTTAGTACTCTTTCAACACAGGGGTGGATCCACAAAACCGCATCCAAACACTTGTCATGCAGCCCATCGGAAGGAGCAACCTGTACGGCACCTCGTCTCGCCAGTCTTTGTTGGCGCGACGGGCCAGTGCAGTCCCTTGGCGGAAGTGGGGGTGGTCACCCCACATCGGAAGGAGGGTGCTGCTTCTGCACCGGCAAGGCCTCCTGTCGCCAGAGTTTAAGACACTTGGCCCAGCAGTTGAGTGTCAACCGGGTCACTTCCGGCCTTTGCTCCACTGCCTGGAAATTTGGTCGCAGAAACCATATGTGCCACCAGACCCCGAAAAACCGCGGTCTCGCCTTCGAACCGCGCTCCGTCTCGCTGATCGGATCGAAGCCGCGGACGCGCGAGGCGGAGCTGTGGGAGATGACGGAGGCGGTGGCGGGCGCGCTGCAGCGCGCGGAGCTGCGGCTCATGGAGCGCGCGGAGCTGGGGGTGGGCGCCGAGGGCGTGGGCTCCATGGCCGCCTCCATGGCGGAGGCGGCCGGAGTCCGGGTACCCTCGGGCGGACCACGGGAGACCGAGAAAAGCAAGACAAATTGGGACTTGGAGGTGGTGATGGTGCTATTCATGTGGTGAACATGGGTCCACAATCTTTGAGGGTGCGCCTTTTTTTTTTGGGGGGAAGTCCTGATGCCTGGATTCGACAGGAAGCCGAAAGGAAGCCGTTGCCACTTTGGGAATCCGTTATTGTTCAAACAAACCAATGTCGGTCGGTCTAGTTGATGGATGCTTGGATGGCTTGCCTACTTGGAAGCTGGAAGCTGGCGTTGAGGGCAACGTGCTTTAGATGGCTCTCCTGGAAGCCCTTTGGGCGCTCGGTGCTGCCAACCATGTGCTGAGCACGGGATGTTAGGGTCCACACATTTTTCAATGCAGGTCTCAGGCGGCCTTGCTGCCACTGCAGAGACCGCCGCCGTGACGTTGGCGGGCCTGGAGGCGGAGACGGCGCCTCCTGCAAGTTGCCGGTGTGTTGTTGTTGTTGTTGTTGTTGTTGTTGTTGTTGTTGTTGTTGTTGTTGTTGTTGTTGTTGTTGTTGTTGTTGTTGTTGCTGCTGCTGCTGCTGCTGCTGCTGCTGCTGCTGCTGCTGCTGCTTGTGTGTTGTTGTTGTTGTTGTTGTTGTTGTTGGTGGTGGTGGTGGTTGGTGGTGGTGGTGGTGGTGGTGGTGGTGTGGTGGTGTTGGTGGTGTTGGTGTGTGTTGGTGGTGTTGGTGGTGTTGGTGGTGTTGGTGGTGTTGGTGGTGTTGGTGGTGTTGGTGGTGTTGTGTGTTGGTGTTTGGTGTGGTGGTGTTGGTGGTGTTGGTGGTGTTGGTGGTGTTGGTGGTGTGGTGGTGTTGTGGTGTTGGTTGGTGTTGGTGGTGTTGGTGTTGGTGTGTTGGTGTTTGGTGTTGGTGTTGGTGTTGGTGTTGGTGTTGGTGTTGGTGTTGGTGTTGGTGTTGGTGTTGGTGTTGGTGTTGTGTGTTGGTGTTGGTGTTGGTGTTGGTGTTGGTGTTGGTGTTGGTGTTGGTTTGCTGCTGCTGCTGCTTGCTGCTGCTGCTGCTGCTGCTGCTGCTGCTGCTGCTGCTGCTTGCTGCTGCTGCTGCTGCTGCTGCTGCTGCTGCTGCTGTTGCTGTTGTTGTTGTTGTTGTTGTTGTTGTTGTTGTTGTTGTTGTTGTTGTTGTTGTTGTTGTTGTTGTTGTTGTTCAATGCCCCGATTATCAGGGCGTCCTTTTTCCTTCCCTTTCTGAACATCACCTTCTTTGACCAGGTGGGTGATGGGTAAGGGCTAAACGGGGGGGGGGGGTTGTAGGTCCCTCGTAGTTCAGCAAGTCCCTCCACCTCATTGAGCTGAGTGGGTCTTTTGGGAGAGCAAACTAAATAACTCCAAGAAGTAAGAAATGACTGGTCCTGTCCTTCAGGTACAATCAATAGACTGATGTCAACCAGACTGATAATATTGCGATGCCTTGTTACATGAGTGTCGACATGTTTGATGAACAGGTTGCACTTATTGACCACACAAGCATCGCATACAAGGCAAGACGCCAGTGGCGGATAACATGGATCTAGTTTCAGCAGAGACTCAGGTGCTCACAGCCTCTGCAGTGGCAGCGATGGCAGCGTTTGCCGCGAGGACGGAGCCAAAAAGATCCAAAGGTTGCTCTTTGGGGCATGCTATCATTTGGCCGTACCTGCGTGGTTTGGGGCTTTGGCGAGGCCCAGGTCGCGCCAAACGCCGTGGGTTAGCACAATGATTTCCAAAATATGTCTTCAAGGAAGACGGTGCGGGCAAAGGGCCACATCCCACAAAGATGAGTGGCTGACATTTCCACCATGTGCGCAAAGTGAGGCCCATCTAAGAAAAGGCTTCGAGATGGTGCTTGCTTGCAGGACCGCTGCACAAAGAAGGGTCAAAGAACAGTTGGCAGCATCGGCGAAAGAGCAACTTGGCCCTCAAATCTGTAGATGCGTCCAGCTGATGAGTTACCGCGTGGCAATCAGAGACAGGCATCCCCCACCTGCCCTCACCCTCTCATCAGATCGATGCCATTGTGCTGTTCAGTCGAAGAATTGCACATACTTGGGGCAGTCGCAATCATTCAGTTGCAACACCTTCAATCCCTGCAGGTTGCTGGTAGAGATTGTTTTCTTGATTTTTTCCACGGTTCCGACAGATCCCAGGGACGAGCACCTCATGCATTTGCAGCTCGCCTGGCGTGCCGTGCTGCGACAGCACCCGGAAGCGGCGCCTTGAGCGGCACAGATCTTGATCGGCCGCGGGTCGCGAGCTGCGGATGCTCTTCTCCCTTGTGTCAGGGGATGGGCGCCAGGGGTTTTGGTCATGAAGTTTTTTGCCTTTTGCCAGGGGGCGGCAGGGGTTTTGGTAGAAACAGTTTTCGGGTTTTGGTTGGTCCGGTTTCAAGGCCGGCATCCCCTCCGATCATCGGATGCCGCGACGCGAGGTGATCGAGGCGAACTTTTTGGGTATGCCCATCAGCTACGAGAAGGTGAAGGAGCGGTGGCCCCGGCTGGTGGAGACACTCGGGATTTCAGAGGAGGAGGCGCATGCGATGCGAGTCCTTGGGCAGTTTGCAGTGCGAAGATGGACGGGAGAGCCGGGTAGAGCGAGCTCAGCAAGCCCTGGTGAGGCGCTGCGGATTATTCAGATGGATGCGACACCCTTGCTGGCAGCTTGCCAGATTTCAGCCCTTGATTGCCGCACGAGACGATGTAGAGTGTCAGAGTTCTGGGATCAGACCCCTGTCCTGCGTTTGACCCCTGTCCTTCTCTGGGACAGTTCTGTTTGTTCGCCAGCCAGTGCACTCGCCAAGCCACAAGCCTGTTCGGGTTTGCTCTGTTCGGATCTGTCCACAAAGCTTCGAAGACTTGGGCAAAATCCTTCCCCATGGTTCCCAGTGGGGATGGATTCGGATTGGCTCGATATGGGTGTGGCTCAAAATTAACCAGGAGGGGCAAACCGCAGGTTTTTGGTCTATGTTTCCACTTACCAGGGTTCCATCTTGGTACCGGTTTTTTGAGCCACAGCCATATGAACGGATCAAAGGATCCTACGCACCGAGGTGGAGTCTGATTCCGTCTCAGAGGTGTTGGCCCGCCTCGCTGCCATCAGCTCCAGAGACAAGGTGCTGTCGCACGGGTATGCCGGAGAAGCAATGGGGAAGCAAACGCGACATCCGAATCCCAGCAACCCCATGCATAAATACCCCCCGTCCGAAATAATATGAGCTCTTCGAACGAACTAGTCTGTGCCAGGGCTCAGGCCTTCCTTTGCTTCGCCGGTCAAGGCCTTGGAGCTGGTGGGGCGCAGCCCGTCGTTGCTGGTCGGTGGGGCCATGCACAAGGCCAGGGGAAAGAAAGAGGCGAACGTGGTGCTTTCAGTCACTATGCCCGACGCTACAATAACATGCGCCTACATGAGCCTATGTATTCGTATGTGTACATGTATGTGTATAAAGTGTATATAAAAATATAGACCTGCAGGATGCCGGAGCGAGATTGGCACACATACATAGCATACCATGGCACACCATATCAGTACAGTACATTACGTGATACTCGCAGGCAGACATACACAGACATACGGAACTACTGACATGCAGACAGACAGCCACACAAGCATACAGACATACAGACATACAGACATACCGACATGCAGACATACAGACATGTAGGCGCACAGTCATACAGACATAGCCGTTGCGTTGCAGATTGCATTGCATTGCATTATGTTGCTGCAGTGCATTTCACCACATTGCATTATGTCACTCTGCATTACTTACAGGCAGACATGCACACATGCATGCATACACACACACATACATACATACATGCATGCAAGCATACATACATACATACATGCAAGCATACATACATACATACAGTACATAACACAGCATAACAGAACTTAACATATAATAACATACCTACATAACATACATAACATACATAACATACATAACATACATAACATACATAACATACATAGCATACATAGCATACATAACATACATAACATACATAACCTACATAACCTACATCACATACATCACATACATAACATACATAACATACATAACATACATAACATACATAACATACATAACATACATACCATACATACATACATACATACCTACCTACCTACCTACCTACCTACCTACCTACCTACCTACCTACATACATACATACATACATACATACATACATGCATACATACATATACACACACATACATGCATGCATACATGCATGCACACATATACATACATACATACATACATACATACATACATACATACATACATACATACATACATACATACATACATACATACATACATACATACACACACACACACACATACATACATGCATACATGCATACATGCATACATGCGTACGTACGTGCATACATGCACACACACATACATATACACATATATATATATGTATACATATAGATACATCTATACACAAGCACGCCTACATAAACGCACACACACACATACACACACACACACAGATACATACATATACGTACATTCAGGCCTGCACACGCGCATGCACGCACGCACACATACACACACACACGCATACATACAGCCGCATGTACGTAGCTACCTACATACACACACACACACGCAGGCAGGCAGGCAGGCAGACAGACAGACAGAGACAGACAGACAGAAGGACATACATGCGTGCAACATGCATGCATGCATCTACACACGTGCATACATGCATATCACAGACTGACAGACATACAGGCAAACATGCGGACACACTCAGACAAACAAGCATACATTGATACATAGGTACATATATATATATATATATACACATAGATACGTAGATACATAGATACATAGATACACACACACGCATATATATATATATATATATATCACACGGAGTAGACTTGACACCTTCAACTAGAAGAGAGGAAAGGTAGGCCCTGGGGTGGGTGGGTGGGTGACCATACATATATATATATATATATACATAGATATGCGGATACATAGATGCACGCATACATCGATACATAGATTCATAGACGCATAGATGCACAATTACATAGCAACCAAGTTTTATAGATGCACGCACATGCATACAAGCAAACATACATGCATGCGTACATGCATACATGCATGCATGCATACATACATTTGTACACAAGCACGCCTACACAAGCACGTGCACTCAAGCATACACATGCATACGTGCATGCACGCTCGCAAGCATACACGCATACACGCATACATATGTACGTGTACATACACATATGCATACATGCATGCATGTATGCATGTATGTATGCATGTATGTATGCATGTATGTATGCATGTATGTGTGCATGTATGTGTGCATGTATACATGCATACATGCAGCCAGACAGACAGACAAACGGTCGGACAGACAGACAGACAGACACAAAGATAGACAGACCGATAGACAGACATACATGCATGCAGCATACGTACGTACGTACATACATCACCATACAGTGATACATACACATGCGTGCATGCATGCTTGCATACATGCATACATGCATGCCTACATACATACGTACGCACGTACATACATACATAAATGCAAACGCATACACGCTCATGCGTGTATGATTATACGCATGAATGCACATATTACACATACTACGTACATATGCACGTACCTACCTACATACACGCATACACACATGCATGCATGCATACATACATACGTACGTACCTACATACATACATACATACATACATGCATGCATGCACATGCACATGCAAATTCACATGCTCATTCACTTACACATACACAGGGTCACATGCACATGCACGTGGACATGCATGTACATGCACGCACACACACATACAGATGCACACACACACATACACCGACACACAAACATACGCATAAGCATAAACATAAACATAACATGAACACATACATAAGCACACATACATAAGCACACGTACATAAGCACACATACACCCATATACATACATATACATATACATTTGCGTAGACGCATCGTTATGCATATGCACATGCCTTCTTTCCTTCTTTCCTGCCTTCCTTCCTTCCTTCCTTCCTTCCCTCCTTCCTTCCCTCCCTCCTTCCTTCCTTCCCTCCTTGCTTGCTTGCTTGCTTGCTTGCTTGCTTGCTTGCTTGCTTGCTTGCTTGCTTGCTTCGTTTCCAGCTGCCTACCTACCTACCTACCTGCATGGATGCATGGATATGCCGATGTTAATGGATGTGCTGGCTCAAGCGCTCGGCCCAACTTTAAAGCCTTCGTACCCGTCGCACAGCCACTGCCATGGCGCGGTTTGAGCAGGAGGCCCAGGTCATCCGCACTCAGCCGGCATTTGTCTTGGAGACTGAAGAGACCCCAGTGACGCACTGGAAGACCTATGACTTCTTCGAGGACACCCCCGTCGCCCGCGTGCCCAGTGCGGAGACGTGGGATGGCCTCGAGGAGCTCGACGAGCTTTGCATGGGTCCCGTTGAGAGCGAAGACTTTGAAGAGGCGACTATGACTCCAGTCCTGACATTCGACCCTTTCGAGCCGGCCTTGGAAGCAGCACCCCGCGCTTTGCGGATGGTGCCCTTTCCGGTGTCTGCCGAGAAGCCTCAGAGACCGGCCCAGCTGTGCTGGCGCCTGGACGGGCGCAAGCTGCAGAGCTCGGAGAAGCAGATGTTGTCCCCTGTCTTCCACCTGGAACTTCCATCCGACTCCAGTGCGCCTTTCCGTGTCATGGTTCTGGCCAAAGAGACCTGCGGCCGGAACCAGCAGGGCTTTGCGAAGGCCAAGGGTGTTGGACGCATCTTTCTGAAGTGCGAGTCCTCGCAGGCCGTCCGGGTGCAGGCGCGCATCACCGTGAGTGGGGCGAAGACGGAGACCCGCGGGCCTTTCCTCCACGACTTCAACGAGAGCTCCTGCTGCCCGCTGGGCGGGGAGTGGGGCCTGGCGGCGTTGCTGGACGCCACCAGGAGCCTGGAGGTCCAGGTGGAGCTCGTGGCCCCGAATTGAGTGAAAGACGCAGGGCATTTGTAAAGCCAGCCCTCGCGGTTGAAACATATGCACGCCTTGGTGCGCACTTTGGTGCGCAGGGCCCATAAGTGGCCTCAATCTTTAATCCTCCGCGTTTCGCAAGCCGCAGCTCTTGCAAGTGCCAACTTGCTGCAGCTTTCGCAGTGTACAGGGCTATCTCAGCTTCTGCCAGGTTGCTGTATAGTGCAACTCTGTGCAGCTGTCAGCTCCAGATGTCAAATCCGTGGAAAAGCCGTGGGCATCCACAACTTGTTTCGCTTCTGCTACGTGCCAGTTTGTTCTCATGACGGCCAGACTGTTTTTCTATTATTTTTTATTATAATAATAATAAAAAATAAAATAAAAAATACATTGGTTGACATTATTGAACACAACATGGAGTGATGTACGCCTGCATTGGCACAACCATGCAAGCACAAGGTATTACGGGCGTGCGGGGAGGCGAGCAATTGAGAAAGACCCTAGATGTGTTGATAGCAACTCTGCGAACATAAAGCAGCTAAGCATTGAAGAGGAGATGCTGAGCTGTTGGCCAGTTCCACCCAGTTTTTGCTAGTTCATGGATCCTCATTCGTTGATTGGATGCGTGTGCAGCAGAGAGAGTTTAGGCATCCGATGTCCCACAAGGCGTAGAGCTGACCTCCATGACATCCTCCGGGCATGAAGAGCAATGGGACGGCAACTGAAGCGTTTGCTTGCACTGCACATGTCATGCGCCCTGAGGCAGACAAGAACATGGCCGCGGCGTCCTTGATAGACGTTCTCTACGCGGGACGTTTGTACAAGGTGGGAGCTGCTGTGGTGCCCTCTCAATGATTGCCAATGATTCGGCTTGCTATTTGGGGTTGTCCAGGTGCTTGAGGAAGAGGGACGGGACAATGAAGGCAAGCTGGCCGAGATTGAGCTGCAGCATGGCCGCATTGAGTGGGGGCCGTGCTGAAAGTGCTGTCTGTGTCTGAGACCATTGCGTCTCTTGTTGAGTCATGAGCGCCGAGATCGGCCCAGGTGGCCGTGGGTCAAAAACAGGTACCCAAAATGGAACCTTGGTAAGTCGAAACAGGGACTAAAAACCATCGGTTCCCAGGTGGTTTAGTGTTGACCCATGCCCCTCCCCTCCCTGCCCCCCCAGCCCCCATGATTGTTGAGTCAGCGCCGAGATTGGCAGATCGGCCCAGGTACGCCGGCTTGCTCTCAGCTTTCCGGCCCTGCGTGGATCTGGTGCTCTCAGGCCTCACCGCCCGCGACGCCACCGACGCCACGCGCCGGCTCTTTCGGACGCTTCAGGCCGGCGCCTTCCTCACGGGGAGGGTAGAGAAGATGATCCCAGGAAATCGTGGGAAGAGGATGGGCAAAAGACATGTTGGCAATTGTTGGCAAACATTTGGCTACCTTTGGTAATGAGTAATAAGCGACCCTGTGTGCCCTCCGAAAGAGAAGAGTGACGAGAATGTGTCAGGATGCCGGTGAACCAAAGGACCCTTTAAACGCCAACCTCGTCTGCAGAAACCGGCAAGCAGAGTTGGACAAGTGACGAGTCTGACAACTAGATACTTGGGGTGGTTTTCCCCTTTATCTTCAGGGCCGTGCAGCACAGAAGCGTGGCTAGGAGAGTGCGCCGAATGAATCGATTCGCGTCCTACTGGGGCGAGTGGCAGCCGCTTGGCGTAAATCAGTTACTAAACGGTGGCGTGCTACGATTGGAACCACGTGGTGCATGGTGTTGAAAAGGCGGCCAATTCTTCTTTCAGGGTAGGAACACCAGGCTTAAACGGTTGCCCTCATTGCTTAGGACGCCGATGAGCCTTGGTCCTACCTTGCCGATCAAACCAGGGCAGGCTTCTCCATCGGAGGGCGGCTGGCTGCTCGGATGCTAATGACTTTTTGCGGCTCATGGCACGTGTGTCTGCCTGCCTCATGACAGTGGGGTGGTTCCTCAAGTGCTGCGTTGATTGGCAGATTGGCGTTGGATGCCTGAGGCGCTACAGCCTGCGCTGACGCAGAAGATCCTCCCGCCCCTGGGTGACATTCTGCTAATTGCCCTCGAAGCACTCACCTGACCTTGAGACCTGTGATGCATCCAAGGCACTCCCGGCCCATTGTGAATCACCTGCCCTCGATTTACACTCGCCTCTCCATCTTGGGTCCGCACGTGCCAAGTGCCGTGGCATGACACGGCAGAGCTTTGGTGCGCAGCGAGTGTAAGCACACGTTGAGCCGTGCAGAGCGCAGCTACCCAGGCAGCCACGTTCATCAGGCCCATCTGGCTGGTGCCCAGGGAATGAGGGAATGACCCCATGGTTTCCTTTAAGGGAATCCCAGGTTCATTCCTTGATTCCCTGAGCACCAGCAAGTCATTGCATTGAGTGGGATCTGTTTGAGGCATTGTGCGCATCCTGGACCAGTACCTGGATGTTGTGGAGCCGCACCTAGACAGGATCATGGAGCGGATGGACAGGATTGAGCCACACCTGCCGTACATCCTGCTTCACTTGGAGACTCGGTTTTTTGGGCGCGGACATCGAATGCCTTAAATGCCACTTGCTCAGGATGTGCTGGCCAAGCACTGTGGCCCCTTGCTTGACCACTTTGACCTGCTTCTGCCATATGCTGAGCTAGGCCCGGCATTTTACCACCAGAAACAGAGGGGGAATGTTCGCATGGATGTGTGCCAGGCCGCGCTCGTCCCACCCCTGACCTGGAGCGATGCTTTGATGAGCCGCAGATCGAGTCGGTGGAGGCGGGAATACGCCCCTGTAACCTGGGCAGCCATGTCAGCAGAGTTCCCTTTTTTGAGCATGCACACAAGCGGAGCAAATCCAGGCAACTCATCCATGATACCGCATGATACTGCATGTGGCCGTTAAACCCGCTGCTCATACTGCGTTTTTTTGGCCGCTCTTTTGCCCGTTTAGACAATAATTTTCAGAATTCAGAGGAAGCATGCAGTTGCGGTGAGGCGTGCGTCGTGGACAACCTGGTTGACGACTGGGAAGGCTGGCTGCGGCATTTGTCTCTGCGTTTTGCCGCGTTCCCGTTTCACCTGTTGCCTTTCGGTCGCAGGCGTCTTTCCTTATGTTTCACCTTGGGGCCCCGTTTGCTTTTCTGTTTGATCTGGGTGAGCCCGTAACAGTGTCAGCGGAGGTTGATTGTGCAGACCTTGTTTCAGTGCGCAAAGTCGTGAGCGCTGAGGTGCAGCAAAGGTGGAGGACGGCCCTGTGATCGGGCCTGGCCCACCCACCTCCCACGAACATGGCACCTGACTCGCTTGGGGCACCTTGGAGCCTTGGGGCTGGATCCAGAAATGGCCAACCCGGAATCAGAGCTTTTGAGATAGGTGACCTCAAGGTGCTTCGTGTCCAGGAGAATTCCTACCTTCCCAAGCTGCTGCCCTATGTCGACTTCCTGGTGCCGCACCTCGACGAGCTGGCGCCCCATCTTCCCCTGGCGCACCCGCCCTCCACTTAGGGATGCCCAGCCTGGGTCGAGCGTCACGCGTGGCACGGTGGGTTTTGGTCCTTGGTGCTGCCTGAGGCATTTGCCATATGTCCTGCCCTACATGGATGACTTGTTGCCCTACATCCAGTGCTTCACCCGTTTTCCGGAGGCTTCTTGACATGAAAGAGCCCACCGCTCTTGCGCCTTGCTGCCAGGGTGCAAGGCAGGCATTTGCGACTGGGCCTGGCTGAGGCATCAAAGAATGCCGATGTCCTCGTTGGATATCTTGGTTGGCTCTTGAGATTGCCTTTGATTCCAAGGCCGGAGAGGGACCGGGGCAGTCTTGGGGCAAGGCAAGGGGCAGGCCTAGTGTAAAGAATGGTGTATTTCTGTTCAGTATAGTGTCCCAATTGTGACCAGCAACCTGTATCTTTTCCATTTGTTGGCAATGTCAATATGCTGTTTCGAAGCTTTGAACATCCTGTATACATCCCAATGTGCCAGTTGCAAAGAGACAGGGCTGTGGGGGCAACCAACTTTAACCCCATGCTCATTCACGGAGCATGAATCAGACCCAAGCAGAATGCAGAGCTTATCTCACCGCCCTGTCTGCGCGGCCAGGATATTGTACGTCCCGGGGGTGCCTCGCCTCGTGTGCTGGATCAGCAAGCGGCTGCCGTAGGAGCCTCAGGAGCCACGGCCGGCCCTTCCCGTCGGCCGGCCATGACGCAGGCGGCGATTCGTCCGAGGCGCGGGGTCCCAGTCGACGCTGGGTGTTCAGAGCGAGGGCTCCGCTGCCCAGGCAGACTGGAGCGGGTCCGGAGGAGGCACGAGGCCGAGGAAGCGGCAGCTGGCGGCTGATTTCCAACGCCCCTTTTGGATGGACACGGCCAAAGCGGCGGAATCCGGCCTTCCGATTTCCGGCTGTGCGTTGCCGCGGTGTGCAAGGGCGCACCCCGGGCCAATTTTTTGAATGGTGGGCCTCTGCCCGCGGAATCTGCCGGTGCTGTCTCTAACCCTTTGCTTGCGTGTTGCAGGCGAGGGAAGCCAACAGGCCGCCCCTCAGGCGGAATTTTAGGATGCAGGCACAAGGTCTAGCACCAAGAAGCACCATGGCTGGCTACATCCTTTAGGCGCCTTCTGTGTTTGGCCCTGAATTTCTGCAGCGAGGCCTTGATGTCAAAGCAGCCAGCCGTAGCCCCAATTTGCCTAAGAACAAATGTTCACGACCGCCCCAGAAGGCGTCGTTTTCCCCCGCGCTCCGCGCACTTCCTGCGATGGTTTTGTATGCGAGGCAGTTGTAGAAGCGGTGAACCTCAAGGGTCGAAAAAGCCTGGCTTCGGCGTCAGTATTTCTTTGCCTTTTTGGGCATGGTGTGAGGAACGCCCTTTAGCTTTTGACGGCCTCGCATTCTTTCAGCGATCTTTCTTCGGCAGCGAGCCAGGCCTTTCCCAAGGCGTGTTTTGAAACCCCGATTTTGCGGGGGTTTCTTTCTTTCCTACCTGCGGGAGTTTGCTTTTTGTTTTTTTCCCTTCTCCAGTCGGGTAACCCTTAGTTGGATTGGCCTGGTAGCTTGGGGATCTGAATCTATGGCTTAGAGGGCAAATGGGTAACCGCCCACACACCAAATCACCGAGCTCCAAACCAAGCGGGTAAGCTGATCCAGGCACCAGGCCAACAAGCCGGGGGTCAGCGCCATGATGCCCGACCTGGATCGCGCCTGTGGGCGCGGGGCCCAACGTCCAGCCACACGGAAGGACGCTCGTGATGTGCGCACGCTTTTGGTTTCCTACGGCCTACGGGAGGTTTTTGCAAGGACTTCTTGCATATTCAAGTGGCAAACGGGGCCTGGCTTGATGTCCTGAACTGTGCCCATCAGGTTTCAGTCGGGTTTGGCTTATTGCACTTCTCCAATTTGCAGTTCTCGGCTTTGCGAGTGTGTCCGGTGTTGTCGTTAGATCTGGTCCGACGCGGCATGGCGGAGCCGATGGAAATCCAGGACTTCCACATGTTGAGGTGCAACTGGGTGTGCAAAGATGCCCAGTCAGGGTGCAAGAACGCGACCCATGCGGTCTGCTGGATCACCTCGTGCCAGCACGTTCTGTGTGACGAGCACGCCAGGAAGGCCTTCGGCCATGGGAATTCCTGCCCGGTGTGCGGCTTCAGAGACGCAAGGGTCATCAAAGCGAACCTGTCTAGCGAGGGCCGGGCACAAGCCAGAAAGGGCATCGTGCCAGGGCTGGCACCCTCTGAGATCATGGACTCTGCCGCGCTGAATGTGGAATTTTGGATTCGGCAGAAAGCCTTGACTTCTATTCAGTGCAAGCAGCGGTGCCTGCAGCTGGAGGAGCGCGCGGGTACCATGGCTCAAGCGGCGGAGGAGCAAATCCAGGCAGCGCATGTGAAGTCCAAGCGTCTGGAGGAGGAGCAGGTGGACCTGCAGAAGAGGCTAGACACTTTGGAGGCTGAGCGGGGGAAGGTCAACCATCGGATCTCAGGGCTGAGGAAGGAGATTTCTGATGCAGAGATGCGGTATGAGAGGGTGCGCAGCCAAGTGGGGGGTATGGAGGACGTGCTCTCCCGCCAGCATTCCCCAAGCCGCCTCCATTCGCAGCCCCTTTTCAACTTCCAGGGCGCCCGCCGGGGCGTCTCTGCCTCGCCCCGGCGGGAGGGCCGGGCCCACTGGTTTGCACCTGAGGCCTCCAGCCCCAGCCGGGATGTGCGCGACCTGGATCGCCTCGAGCGCCACCACATCGACCGCTTGGACCGGATCGGCCGGGATGGCGGGGATGGCCAGGATGGCCCTGGCAACCTCGGCATCGACCTCGGCTCCCGGAGCCCGGGCCCCCGGGCCGATCGTGCTCGCGGCCTTCGCTCGACAGCGCCCGCCTTTGCCGGGGGTTGGCTGGGTTCAGCTCGGATGACCAGGCGGCGCATCACCTGAGCAGATGCAGCACATGTGATTGCGATCTCGGGGATGCCATGGGTACTGAGCACCCAACGCGCAGCTCTGTGCTGTGGCGTCCGGATGTATCGAATTCAGATGCAGCGAAGGGGGCAAAATGCGGTGCGAAATGGAGCATGTCCGGGTTGTGCTTGTTCACCCACTGGCAGCCCACGTGACGTGGCATGCGTGTGCATGGGGGTCCATCAGGTTGGATCAACTTGCCTTGCATGCTGCAGACGACATGAGTCCAAATAGTTGGGAATGTGGAAGCTGATTGCAAACAAACAGCACGGCATGTTGGAGCAATCCCCAGTTGAAACAGTACACAGCAGAAGGCAGGGTGCAATCAGCGCTTTGCATAGCTTTGAGTGCGCTGCCGATTTCCGTCGGCATGGCCACCTGCGTGCGTGCCGCGCTTGTATGCTGGGGCCTTTGCCTCCTTATTCAGGCTGGGGAGGGGAATGTAGCAACGCTGTAGCCTGGGCCTTCTTGCAGACTGGGTCAGCATAAGACAACAGCAGCCAGTGGTAGGTGCCAGTGCATCTATTTTGTGGCGGGAATTCTAGCTTTCGCAGCCTCAGGACCGACTGTTTGATGAATGCTGCTTTGCCCATCAGCAAATTCAGGAGCTCGCGGGCTGCTGTAGTGACCTTCGACTTGGACGATACCTTGTGGCCTGTTGTCGAGGTGGTTGAAGAGGCGGGAGATGTTGGTCAAGCGCGCGCAAAGCACGGCTTTGGAACCCCCGAAACAGAAGCGCGATCCGCGCTCGAGGCGAATCAGCAGATCGCAAGGGCGTATGACCTGCCAGCGGACCAGGCTAGTGGGAGTGAAGCTTACCGGAATTTCCTGACCCATAGACTGAAGCAAATCACCTGTAGGTAATGGGCGCTATGCGGCGCCTGCGCCGTGAACCGGTTGGCGAGAGCGCAAGCTACACGAGCCTTCGCTGCATGGCCTACGCGGAGTTGCTGGGTGGCGACGAGGCCACCGCAGAAGCTCGGCGAAAATTGGATACTGCGACCGCGGGCTGGAAATGGCGCGAAGCATTCCAGCATCTCAGCGCAGTGGGGGTAGGCATTTGACTCACGTGGGTGCATGATTTCCAAAGCGCAAGCGAACGAACTCATGGGCATGTTTCCAGGCGCTTTGCTGCCTCTACGTTGGATTTCAACCATGGCCACAGGACATGACTTTGACACTGAGGGCCGCGTTGGGTTAGAACCACGTCTTTGGTGTTGTGGTTCTAGTGAGGCAGGAAATGTCGCTCAGGAGGTGGCTCAAAATTAAACAGGAGGGGTTACGCAGGTTTTGGTCCATGTTTCCACTTAGCAGGGTTCCATTTTGGTACTGGTTTTTTGAGCCACAGCCAACTGCTGGAATCGTTCTAGTCGGGCACCAGCTCAGGAAGAGATTGTCAAAGCGTGGGTGGCTGCTCGCAACCGGGCTGGAGCTCTGCACCTCTACCCCGACGTGGTGCCATGCTTGGAGAACGTGGCTGCAAGGGCTCTGCCAGAGGGAAAAGTAGGGGATGAGTAAACCAAAATGAGAGGGAATGGTGCCATATTATACCTTCCCCGGGGGCTTCCTGCGTAATTAAGACTTCAAAGTTGGGTGTTTTGCAGCGGTCCACAGCCGAAGTGGTCGCTAACCCCCTTGGTCTTTGACGCAATGAGGAGCTGGGGGAGTTGACATGCGGAAATTCGAGGCGAAGCCAGCACGCTAATCGACAAGTCATTGGCTGACAGCGGCACATTTGCAACATTTGCTTCCTCTGGTAAGGAGGGGCTGGCTTCATCTGGAGCCATGGTTGGAGCTATCACCAACGGTGCTGGCAATCCGAGCGATATCCCGCCTTTGGCCGACTTTTTTCATTTCTGTGTCTCTGCAGAGGAGGACCGGCCTCGCAAATTGGCTTGCAGCGAGGCAATACAGTGTCCGGTTTTCTGCACATGAGCCTGTTCGGGTAGCGCATTTGCTGGTTGATGGCTGCAGGATACAATTTTCCCACACCGCAAGCCTTCTCCGGTGATTTTCGAGGAGGCGCTTGCCCGTGCTCGCGCACTTGGCTGGAGTGGCAAGACAGAGCACCTCGTCTCCGACATGTCCACCAACGGTATGGGCTGGGGTTAGTTTCCTTGTGGTTGCGCTGCGACAAAGGTGGTGGCATGTGGGCGACGACCTTGCCACAGATGTGGCAGCTGCTTCCCGTGTGGGCATGAGGATGGGACTGGGCGTGCTCAAGTGACCCGAGTTGTTGACGTCCCATGTGCCCTCATTCAAACATGAACGGTTGTGTACAGGTGGTAGCCAAAGGCGGCAAAGGTTTGTCGCGCTCACTAGCAGCCCCCTGCAATAACTCGCCTTGCTGCAACCTTCAAACAGCAACCCTGCAGCTACAGTGCTCACATTCACTCGGCTTGCGAGCTTCGTGTTGGCCTTGAGGACGGTGCATGTGGACCGCCCCGGCCAGACGGAGAACCGCTTCAGCGTCAGCTCCAAAGAGGAGCTCGCAGCGCGACAGGCCGGGGCAGCGCCTTGGCTATGTCAGAGGCTCGAGGCCAGGTCTCAAATGGCTGTGGGTCAAACATAGGGCAACCCCAAGATGGCTTACCCTGCTAAATGGACTGAAGGACGAAACAAACCAGCGGTCGAATTCCTGGTGGTTGAATTTTGACCCATGCCCAGATTTGGGACAATGGAGTGGAGCGGCAGCCGAGGATTCAGAGCCCGACTTGCAGGTCTCCACCCTCAAAGGGCTTGCGGAGAGGATTGCGAGCTAAGCAAAAAGGCGCTCGATGGTTTTGGCGCCCTTCGAGCCTTTGTTGAAGTCACGGGCGTGAACTGGTCGCAAGGAATCGCCTTCTGAGGCCCACGAATGGAATGATTTCCAGGCAAGGGCCTCAGATCTCAGATGGTGTTCAGGTGGCGAGCATTTGGGTTGCAGTTGGCTTGCTGGAATTAGGTGGCTCCAGCGCAGATAGCTGCACCAGAGCTCAGATCTGTGGACTGAGGATAGTGGGATGCTACTGTGCAGGCAGGGACCGCCAAGCCGAGGACAGCTGGGAGGGCGGATTGGTGGAAAAGAGCTGGGCTGCTTACATGGCTTGCTTCAACGCTTTGCGCCCAAAAGTGATCAACTTGAATCATCATGTCGTGCCTGTAGAATCTAATGCTAATGAAGATGACCGTAGCACATGATGTTATGGCTTTGTATTTCTCATTCCTTGCTTTTCTTTGTTCCCAATTCGTAGACGTCCAAAAATACACACTGATCAAAGTAAACCGATAAGATGAATAAGACAATAACATAGAATCAACAAAAACGTATGATGTCAAATGAGTCCTAGATTTGTGCATAATCAAGATGAGCAATCTTCACTAGAACCTTCCCCAGAATTAGCTCCCCCTTTTCTTTTCTTTTTGCTTTTTGGGGTCTTTTTGTTTTCCACCAACCAGGCAAAAAAGATGATAGTAACAAGGCAAGCAATGAAAGCTCCCTTTCCAGGACTGGGGCTTGCTGAGCAATATGTCCTGGAAGCGCGGGCGCCCAACTGGAGGGGAGAGTAGGCTTTGGGATCCGCCCTGAACCCCCTACATCACCCGTCTCTGGCTTTGGTTTTGGGGATGGCCCGGGTGAAGCTCCCGTTTGGCCCACACAGGCGCTTGGCGAAATGGGACATTGCCGCCCGTGACAGCTTCCGGAAGTCAACCCTTGCCCTTGTCTTTTGTGTTGCTGTTTCTCCAGGCCTCTTGAGCTGGTGACGTCCCATGCGTTTCTCCTTCGATATGGGCCGCTGGGTCTCTGTGTCGTTTGGGCACCGCCCGTCGGGACTTCGGAAGTCGGACGTCGAAAGCTGCGGCCTCGGCGCGCCAGCTCGAGTTCGGACACCGCCAGCCCGCCGCGAAGCCGGCCGCTGCAGGACCGGTTGTTTGGTTCGGTTCGCAGGGCGCGAGCGCGGACCTGTAGCAGCAACAGGTCATGCAATGAGAAGGGGGCCCTGACAGCATGCTCAAGTTTCGGGGGCGGCTTTTGAGAAGCACTTGGCAGTTTGCGAAAGACTGAGGGGTTGTGCTTGCATGGCTTCGGGTATCAGGAGGCACAACGCTTCCCAGCAGCAGGAGGGGAGCAAACTTGTGGGCAGGGTATTGGATGACCCGTGGCATGCTGTTGCATTGAGGCAGCGACACCGGGCGACTAGCTGACCACAGAGCTGGGGCTGGTCTATTCGCTTATGAATGGGATTGGCCCAGTAGTTCTTCGTAGGCATGAAACACGATATCATCAATCATTTCTTGCTGTATCGCTGGAGAACCCTGAAGAAACCTGCTCCAAGTATGAAACATGAAACTTGTATGGCGGTTCGTTGCAAAACACAGCATGACTTATCCTGCATCCTTACATCCTTTTTTTCAAATCAGCAGGCACTTCCCCGACGGCTGAGGGACAATTCAAATTCGAGTTGGCATTTGACTCGCTCTCTTTCGCGTTGAATTTCTCTGGAGGACATTGCGCGGTGAAACCTTGGCCTCACCGTCTAAAACAAGTGAAAGGTACTCCAGCTCTTTGAAGCCATCCTTGGGCATACATGCCGCATGTGCGATGTGCGCTGCGTAGGAGCTCGCCAAGTGACGCCCCTGGTGGCAACTGTCCCCAGCAGGGCGCCCAAGTGGAGCATGGGGACATTCCAGGAACCCTTCCCCCATCTACCTTCTCTCTATGGACAAGAATAGCTCGGGTGGGAATGAGCAGCCGGTCGCCTGGCACCAAGTCCATTATTTGTACAGGAATTCCACCCTTTGTGGCAGCTTAGCAAAAAAGAGTTTCTACCATGGCAGCGAGCCACAAAAAGCGCGGTTCACCGCGGTTTGTCGTGGTTGCCAGGCATCCAGACCGTCATGCGGCAGCCGCGGCAAGCTTGCTGCAGAAATGCGTGGGTGGGTGGGTGAGTGGGTGATTGGGTGGATGATACATGGTGGGGTTTGCATGAAGTAATGGGCTGAGAAAGCTTATTAATGGTTTTTGGTTTGTCTTGTTTTGCCTTGTCTTTTCTTGTATGTATGTGTTGTTTGCTTGTTTGTTGGTTTGCTTGCCTGCCTGCTTGCTTGCTTGCTTGCTCTCGCTCCCTCGCTCGTTCTTTTCTTCGTTTTGGTTGGTTGGGTTGGTCGGGCCGGGCCGGGTCGTTGGTTGGTTCATTGGTTGGTTGGTTCGTTAGTGCGTGCGTTCGCGCATGCGTGAATGCTGCTAGCGCATCAGCCAAGGTAGCAAGCCAAGAGTGAGGCCACGCACGTAGGTTTCAAGAAGGAACCGGGAGCCATTGGCACGCCCATGGCTCGCTGCATTGCGCTATCTCTGGTTCTGGCATCGTTTTTCGGCACCCGAGCTGCCGACGCCTCTAGGGCGTACGCCTTTGCGCCATGCGCAGGGCATAGCTTGAGAGTTCGGGGCTTGCAGCCTGTTGCCGTCTGCCTTGCGCCGAGAAGAATGTGGAAGACAGGCTTTTTCTCCTAACTAGACTTGGTGGGGCGTGCAGCAAGCCCGCAAGCCCTGCTCAATGAGTTTAGCTGGTTGTGACCTTTCAGATGGCCATTGGCCGCAAGGGCAGCGCAGCTATTGGAAAGGTACTTGCGCATTGCAAGAAGGCCTGGCCGGAAGGCTCGGGTTGGATATGTGAACTTCCGCCTGAGGACCATGTGAGGTTGGACAATTGGTTTTAGCACAAATGAAGGAAGTGTGAGATACGCCGTTTGTATGGTTCAAATGGAGCAGCAGCCATCAGATCAAGACAACTTGCATTGAACTCAGCACATCACGGCTAGTTTGAGCCACGCGCGAGACCCAACGAACATTCCATTTGTCAACGCAGAGCTCATCTTGCTGACACCAGCTGATGGAAGACACTGGCCTGACAATTTGCCGTATTTAGCCGTAGCATAGCCCTTGCCATGCTGCTGAATGGCCCATGGCAACATCCCAGCTGGCAAACAGCACCTCAGCAAAGGCGTGGAATGACCAAACTGATGCGGATCCAATGTTCATCTATGTTCATCTACTCTATGGAAATCTTTCAGGGTTTTCACGTCCCTCACTTGCGGTCTGTGTGCCAGGGGAAGGCTGCAGCAAGATTCGAGCGTGCTGGTGCGACGAGGACGTTGCGTTTTGCCATCAGCAGTGGGGTATGAAGTACTTTTTTGGCCTCAGCTCAAGGGGGCCATGGCGCAATGGTAGCGCGCTCATGTTTCTCGAAACCATGGGAGATTGCAGCTTCAAATCCTGTTGGTCCTATTTGTGCTTGTCGTTTCTGGAGCTAGGGTTCTTGTCTTTGACGTGTCGAGGTCTTGAAGTGCCGGGTTGCTTTCGCCTAGTTAGCAAACCAAGCTGCGCGTGGGCCATTGACACACTTTATCCGAACACGTCTACGGTGGCTTTCGCAGTTGCGCGGAATCAGAGCAAAACCAACTTGCACAGTTTGCCGTTGTGGCAGGCGTGCCGGTTCTGGCTGTACTTGCCCAATGACAGGCAGTTCTTTGTTCAGTCGTCCGACCCCATTGGTGTACAGATGTCGCTCTCGTTAAAAGATGCTCAGGGAGATTAGTCTCCAACCGTGTTTGGCACAGATTTCGGCAAGTTTTTTTGTAATCTGGGGGCATGGCTGCGTAAGGGGAAAGAACCTCGCTAGAATCTTGGCCATACAGCTACAACATGTTAATGTGGGCTGGGCCTGGGGTTGGCGCTTTCACGTGCCAGGCGTCCCGACTGCGCAGAGCCGCCGCCAACCCATGGCAGCTCAATAGGCGGGCAGCTGAAATGCGCTGTGCAGGGAAGGAGTACTTTTTAGGAGCCCCTACCACGGCGAAACATCAGAGAAGCCCTCGCCCCCCGCATGTGAGCTGTCTCGCTGATCTAGCCAGGGAACTGGCTGCTGCGCAGTCTGCGGGTGAAGTCCTGCAGATTTGTGACAGGCCCGCACCGCATGTAGAGTCGCTGCAGGGACCCGTTCGGCTCGGAACTAGGAATAGCCCCACATGCCCGGCGTTTTGCAAAGTGAATGTAAATTGAGTGAGTGAGAGTAAGTAGCATGTTGAAAGTGGAGTGAGAATGGTTGAACATCAGTAAGTGTGCATAAGTTAGCGAGGATAAGTCGAGTGAGCGCGACTAAATATGTTTTATGCTGTCGTGCCACGCAAAACAACATCAACATGCGCAACGTCCTGCGCCTGCCACGGCCACAGCCGCATCCCGCCATCCCGCGCCGCCCTGTCCGCGCAAACCTTTCCGAAGTACTGCGCCTTGAGCAGCATCGCCTGCGCAAAGCCCTGCGAAAAGTGTGTAAGTTGAGTGAGTGAGAGTGAGAGTGGTCGAAAGCTAGTGAGCGTGAGTGAGAGTACGTATGTGTTTTTGAAGTGAGCGAGAGTAAGTGTGTGTGTAAGTTGGGCGGGTGAGATTGAGGTTGTAAGTCAGTGAGTGTAAGTTAAGCAAGAAAGAAAAGAAAGACAAGAAAGAAGAAAGAAGACCAGAGAAGAGAAGGAAAGAACAGAAGGGACATCACGTGCCAAAAGAGAAACAGAAAAGAGAAGAACAGGAAATAACAGAAGGGAAGTCACCAGCAAAAGCGAAAACATAAGAAATAAAGAAAGAACGAAAGAAAGAATGAAAGAAATAATGAAAGAAAGAATGAAAGAAAGAAAGAAAGAAAGAACAACAAAAAGAAAGAAAGAAAGACAGACAGACAGACAGAAAGAAAGACAGACAGACAGAAAGAAAGACAGACAGACAGAAAGAAAGAAAGAAAGAGAGAGAGAGAGAGAGAGAGACAGACAGACAGACAGACAGACAGACAGAAAGAAAGAAAGAAAGAAAGAAAGAAAGAAAGAAAGGAAGAAAGAAAGAAAGACAGACAGACAGACAGACAGAAAGAAAGACAGACAGAAAGAAAGAAAGACAGACAGACAGACAGAAAGAAAGAAAGAAAGAAAGAGAGAGAAAGACAGACAGACAGACAGACAGACAGAAAGAAAGAAAGACAGACAGACAGACAGACAGACAGAAAGAAAGAAAGAAAGAAAGAAAGAAAGACAGAAAGAAAGAAAGAAATAATGAAATAAATAATGAAATACATAACCTAAATGAAAAAGAAAAAAACATCCAAGGGAGGGAGGGAGGGGCGAAGGAATCCGAAGGAAGGAAGGAAGGGAAGGAAGGGCTGGAAGGAAACGAGAGTGAGACAGAGCGAGAGCACCGATACCTCGCCAGGGCGGGCAGCGAGTTCAACACGGTGAACATCAGCACCGCCTTCGGCAAGCTGGCGCGACTACCGGCCCCGGCCCCGGGGCTTGGCGCTCGCAACCCGTTGCCCTCGTGTATTCCGAGGGCTCCGGCGTGACCGCAAGCAGAAGCTTCTAGGCGGAGAGTCCAGCCTCCGAAAATGGAAGGTCCGAAGAAACTGGAACAAAACACCTGCCAAGCGCATAGGAAGTCACCAGCTTGACCAGATGCAGCTTTCTTTGGCCCGTTGAAATGCCAGCTCACAAGTGTGACAGCTAAATTACCTGTACTACTTTGCAGACTCATCAAATTTGGCAGCAGAGATTCAGGGCCCTCCTTCTTCACAACACGTCGCGGCATCCTGCGCGAGGCTTTGGTCCAAGCAGCGGATCAGGCGCATGGCTGCTGGGCACCCGTTGCAGTGAGAGCGCATCACTTGCAGTTCCCAGTCAGTCAACCGGACAATACGAGTAAGAAGAGGTGCTGCACTCGCCTGGGAACAAGCGCCGTCAGGCGGCTTTTACCTTTGACCAGCGGGGCACTGCGAGCACAGCACGGGCAGCGGCCAAGCTGCGGCGGGCTTGGCGGTTCGGCGAGCTGAAGCTGCAAGAGTTCGCGGCAGGGGCGCCGCAAAGTTGCTGCGAGCGCGGTATTTGTCCAGGTCTTGCGTTGGTTTGGGGCGCATGGCCTGAGTTTTTCCCCATGAAGCCCAAGTGGCCATGGGTCAAAATCCCGTTCCCCCACCAGTGAGCATCCCAATCCCCGCTAAAATGGGTGGTGCACCTACCCCAAAATGGTACCATCGGTTTGGACCCACAGCCAAGTAGAGGCAGGTTTCCATTCGCTGGCCAAGGCGCCGTGGCCTTGAGCCGGCCTTCGGCACCTTGGCCAAAGCCATGGCCTCAGCGCGTCGTACACGTTGAGTTGGTCATTGTCGTTGCGTTGAGATGGTGCGCAGCCGATCGCATGTCCACAAGATTGCAAAAGGTCTCTCCTTGTTTTGGGTTGCATGTTTGATCGTGTCAGACAGAGGAGTAAGTTCCCAGCTGAAAAGATCTCCGGCAACAGTTACCGATCTGCGGCCTAGCTGCTAGCTGCCTGCTAGCTGAGGCTGCCAGGGGTATGACGGAACGCTTTACAGAGCAGGCTGGAACCAGGTTTCTTGTCTTGCGCGGAGGGTGTTCCAGGATTGTCTTGGCGTCAGGATCTGGCCAACCTGGTGCGGGGCGCTGCCACAACGCAGTGCCGGGGCCAGCCTCCTTTGGAGGAGGTGGGTGAAGAACCCGGGCGTTTTGGTGAGCTGATTAATGATGCACCAGGTTCTCAAATTGAGGAATGGCGTGATGCAATTGTGGGGCTGAGAGTGGCCAGGGCGAGCGCATTGCCAGGCGGGTGCCCGCGCTGTGCAGCTGGCCCCGGACCTCACGGCGCAGGGGCTTGCAAACAGAGGCCAGGAGTTGGGACGTTCACAGGGCTTGATTGTTTTTTTTCTTTTTTTTTCCAGCTCGTAGTGACAGATGGATGATGGGCCAAATGGGATACGTGATTGAAACGTGCAGAAGGACCTCCCAGAGGAGTGGCTGGTGGCAGTGGGGCCGTTGAGCCTTAAGCTAAAATGGCAAGCCGATGGAATGCAGGCTCTTGAATACGGGCAATCAGTATGGGCCGTGGAATCCTTCCTACTTGATGTCTGCCCAGGTTGTCCTAGTATGTTGGTGCCCCTGAATATCAGTGGGCATCTTTTTCGTTGCCTTGCTGAGTCAAGACCCTCTGGACGCAGCGGCAGAGAGAGAGAGAGAGAGAGAACGGGGCAGCGGATTCCCACTTCGCATGTCTGGGCGCTGAAGCTAGTGGGCTCGTGTTTTTCAAATCACGCTTTTGGGATCCTTTGAAGTTGTCTCATCAAGCCAAACGACCCCCACCCGATGAGATTCCGGCAAAAAGCGATGGCTTCCCCAGTTGCAGTTTAGTCTGGGTGGGACTTTTTGCGGAGAGGACGATGAGGGAAAAAAGGGATACCGTTTTATAGAACTAGACTTGCCAAGTGTACTTTGTTTTGCTGAAGCGGGAGCTGCGGAAGTGTGCTTTGTTTGCTGCAGTAGCTGGAGCTGCGGAAGTGCACTTTGTTTACTACACTTATACTGGACAGCTGCGAATTCGAGCTGGAGCAGCGGAAGTGTATTTCGCTTACTACACTGCAACACGGTTGCGATTTCCGTGCAGAAATGTACTTCACGTACTACACTTGTACTACAAAGTTGAGGTTTTTGATCTGGAGCTGCGGGAGTGTACTTCCCCGCGAGCTACACCAGCTGGAGCTGCGGAAGTGTACTTTGTTTACTACACTTGTATTACAAAGTTGCGATTTTGCAGCTGGAGTTGCGGAAGCGTACGTCGCTCACCGCGCTTGTACTTAAAAGTTTGGTTTCTCGAGCTTGGCTTGCCAACTTGAAGAAAACGTTGTAGTAAAACGATGGGGGCGAAAAAACGAAAACGTCGAAGAAGTGGAAGGGAAAGGGTGGGGTTTTTTATGCATTCCCAGGTGGGTTCCAAGGGAACATGCTCCCCGAGGAAGTCGTTTTCGGGGAACCTCTTAGACCGGGCTCCATCCCCCGGTCCAGGCTGGGCCTTTGGCGCCTCGGCGGCTTCGGGCGCGCCTTCGTGGGATGGGCCGAAAGCGGCGGTGTGTTCGGCGCTGGGGAAGATGCGGCCGCAGGAGCGCGTTGCTTCGCCTTGTCTGGTCGGCGATGTTTGAGGCGTGCAGTGTCAGCAGGGTTTACGCTACTGGTAGGCAAGGAAATTGTCAACGCTTGCGCGCATCGGGTTTGCCACGCGTGGCTGTGACGTGTTTCGGGTAAGGTTGCGAGCCTTCGGCGGGTCGAAGCCGCTGCAATAAGAGGTCGGACTCATGTCAGGAGCTGGCGAACAGGGCACGAAGCTCCAGCACCATGCTGGCCAAAGGCGAGGTTATTTTGGGTGGGGAAGAGCCAGGAGGGTAGCCAATGGCTACTGAATCCGAGCCAAGGCGCCCCGCTCAGGCGCACAGTCCCTGGGCTCTTTGGGGAACTCCGTGCCCCGCGCGCTGGGACGCCATTTGCCTCAGGCGAACGAATGGTCTCCCTTGGTGCGACGTCACGGGGTCGCGACAAGTGAAACTTCCTTTCTTGGGGGTCCCTTCTTGGTCATTATACTTTGCCCAAGGCCTTTTGGGGAGACCCGGGCCGCCGGATTTTAGCTGTTCCCCATTTCGACCACACCAGACCGCCTATTCACTCCGGGCTCGGAGGCCGTTGAGACCGGCTGAGGTCTCAGCGAGCGGGACCTGGCAGAGATCAGGCGCCATATCATTTGCGGTCCGGCCAAACCGCGTGGTTTGGCCTTGGGTCAATCCGTGTGGGACGCCTGCCGAAGTGTTGCGTCCGCTATGAGTGGCTCAGTTTGCAATGCCCGCAGTTTTCTGGGAACGCCAAACGCAGATGTCTGAGTCATGAAGCGCTGTAGCCAAAGCCAAGGGAGCGGCCTCCCAGGGTCCCAGCACCGCACTTCACCTCAGCAGGGCCTCAAGCGGGTTCCAAGCCAGTTTGCTGAGACTTGTTGCTGCTCTTTCCTGTGGGCCCGCGCGCCACCCAGGCGGGAGGGAGGTAAAGTGTCTTCCTGCAGGAATCTGAGTCCACACGTGCATGCTTGGTTTCTGGGTGCAAGGCATCCCGATTGAATTGCAGAAGTATTTTACCCACCTTCATTTCCTCTGCTCCCACTATTTCTTCCACCTTTGTGACGTGGTATTTTCCTCATGGCATGATTTGGTGAGTGTCCACATGTTTCACGAGCTGCTTGCGACTCAACAAGCTGCTTGCGACTCAACAAGCTGCTTGCGACTCAACAAGCTGCTTGCGACTCAACAAGCTGCTTGCTGCATCAACTTCTATTTGTTTAGAAATTCCCGCTGCCTGTGGTCGGTTGCCTTCCCCCTGTCTTGACTGCAGCTCCTGATCGCGCCGACCTGGGTAAGACACGGAAAGCCTCAGATGAAGAATCCTTCTCAGGGGTCTCTTATTTCGCCTGCGGGTTTTTCTGCAATTTGCCTGGTTGCCCCGCGCCTTTGGAATGACCGCTTTTGCTTTGCACCCCCCCTGAGCCGGCAGGGGTATGGAGACGACAGTCATACAGCGGCTGCTGGGAGGCGCGACGGGGGCGTGCGTAATGTTTGAGACGTCGCAGGTGTCGCCCGGCTTGCCAAGTAGGCTTTACCTTCGTTAGGCCCAAGACCGCAGATTCCGCTGCTCGAAATTAGGAAGCTCTGTGGGGTTTTGGGCCGAAGTTGTGGGAAGTCCGTGCCGATTGGGCCCTAGTTACTGCATAGAGGTTTGATCTGAAATTGGGCCGGTGATCTGAAGGAATGCCAGCACAGTTCAACGCTTGCCGCATTGCCGTACGCCAGGCAAGCTCGCCATGGACTTGCAAGAGTTTGAGCAAGTCAAGCCACTTGGCCATTGGATCGCGCTTGCATGCGATCCGAACTCGACCCGAAGTTAAGTTATTAAGGCGAACCATCAGCTCCGGCAGCAACCTCGGCCGTGTGGACAAGGATGTGGCTTGATGGCACTTGCTGTCTGCGCCGAGCAGCTTGGCCCAAGGCCACTTGTCCTAAGGTCTACTACTGGGAGCCCAAGTCCCTCCGAATCAGGACGCGTTGGGCCCAAACGCAATCTTTTTTCCGACCCTTCCCTCACGCAAACAGTTGGGATGTAAGGAGCGAATGACTATGCCCCTGTCAACTAAACAAACGGCCGCCAGACTTGCTTCTTTAAGACAACTGCCGCAGATTTTCCAGCCGGATTCGTCAAATTCGCCTCACGGGCGGGACATGGACGCTACTTGGCTTCAGGACCATCAACTGGTCGTATGTCTTCCTGGCAGAGTACTTGCCCATGGCGTATGGCCTCGCCATCGCTACTGCTTCTTGGCCAAACTTCTGCCCAGATTCGGCGGGGGATGAATTGCGATGCGGCATCTCTCGGCGAAGTCAGGCAATGCTTCCTTGCGTCGCCAGGTCAGCTGCCTCATGGTCTCCCAGCTGTACATGTGGCGCTTGGAAGACTTCCGGCGTGCCTGGCATTTGTTGCAGGAGCCGCTGGTGATGCAAGCGACCTGTCTGGATATTGATACTGTCACTGAGTTCCCCAAGTGCAATCCTTCGGGTCAAGAGAGGCGTGTGGTCCTACCTTGGGCGAACGGGTTCGGCGATCACGGCTTTGCTGAATAGTTTGGCATTCCGTTCACCCAACTGGCCATCCGTTCACCCAACTGGCCTCTCAGAGGTCATGAGGTCCGGAGTGTCCGCTGCCACAAGCAAAGCCAAGAATCCCGGATCGAACGTGTGTCAAGCGAAGCCTTCATGCATGATATGCAGGAATGAAAGCACATTTGTACTCATAGGTGTATCCACTTTATGCCGTTCATTATGCAGTTTGATTGTGCAGTTTGATTTACGTACCCAGATGCAACACACGCTCGCACAAGTTTTTTGTGAGGTCATCGGGGCTGCCGCCCTGATCTTGGCCTACATGAGCCAGCACAAGCCTTCTGTGTATTGCGGCTTGGCCTTGGGGTGCTCTTAGCCACTAGCGCGCCCGGCAGTCTCGTTCAAGCTCGCGCTCGCGCAAGACCTCTAGTGAGGTCTTGCTTGAGGATGCAGGAAGGGTGCAATACCGTTGATGGATTCTGATGGCTCAAGCCTGGAAGGGTTGCTTTGTAGCTATGCGATAAATGGAACCGAGTGAAGGAACGGAGCGAAGGTTGGCCATGATAGTCCATTCTTCTTGATGAGGGGTTACCGGGTGGGCAGGTACCTCAGTTGGAAGAGACGTACGCCGATTTGACAACTGTGATTGACTCTCACATAGGGATATCAGGTGCATTGCTGGGTTGTGGGAGAGGGTTGGTCCCCATTTTTTTGATGCCAAAGGACCTCCATCTTAAAGAGAAGAAGTCAATCGGAGTCAGCGCTCGTCCTGAAAGCGTGGCAAGCCTCGCGAGGTTTGGAGAACTTAGTGTACAAGCCGCCACAAGATTGGGAGGCAGGGAGCGCACACTGCGCTTTTTTGAGGCCGGTTCGCTCAGCAGTGTGGGTATGCGTCAAAATCTTACCTCTTAAAAACACAACTTTTCAACTTTTTGGGCAACATGGGCTATATGTCTGTAAAAGATTAACTTCCCCAGGGCTTGGAGTTTTAAGGAGTAAGAAATAGCAGGCCCCCCGCAAATCGTGGTTTTAAACTGATTATCCTCAACAGAAACCCATTTGTCATGCAAGGTGTCGCAGAAGCAGATCGTGAAAATGCTGGAGGCGCAGCATTGTTTTAACGAGACTTGGCCGCTGAAAGCCATGAGACAACTGCCAAAACCTTGGGCTAGGCAGGGTTGGGTCCGCCGACTTGGGGAGCGCAGACTGGCAGTTTTGGATGTGCGCTTGATGGATGGTCCAGAGGTTGACGCAACATACAATGATTACTTGGGCTTTGGAGTGGGTACTTCGGCCTTAGAGTCCGCAGGCAGTGGTTTACTATGTGCGAGCAGTTGGCATCAATTTTTGCCATGCCAAGACGAGGAACCGCCTTTTTGGGCCTTCCGGGGTATTTCCCCACTCAGTGGGAAAAGTTACCCACGGTTACCTAGTCCATTATTCTAACCTGTCCCAAGCCTAATCCCCAATGATTAGCGGATTACGGATTGTGCGGTTTACGGATTAGACCGTTTAGGTGTAGGACACCCAACTACATTGTGAGGGAACTGCTTTTCAGCTTTTTAAGGGGTGTTTCACTAGAACAACACGCTTGGCAGCCCCAAAATGACACTGGGGCATGTGAAAGGGCCCCAGTGGGGTCACTCTTCCAGGATGGAGTCGTGGATGCCTGCTACTGGTATGAGGCTTTGTCAGGCCCACTTCAAATGGCGATAAACCGCAAGGATTACGGATTAGGGGGGTTACCAGCTAAAACGCGGATTAAAAGCGAATTTCGGATTAACCGCATGCGCGGGGGGGGGGGGTGGTGCGGGAGAGGGAGGGAAGATTGAGCAGTCCAAGGAAGCCTCCATTGACTTCCAGCAGCGGATCCTGGATAATTCGGGCACTGGCCCGTCCACGCATTGGCCGCCAGGCGGGGCAAGCAGTTTGCTCAGCCCCTTAGACCTTAGGCTGGATCCCATGACCCTAAGACTTGGCTTTCAATCGGAAGTGGGAGTATCCTCCTTGATATTTCAGGGTCAGATCCATGGACACTGGGACGGGCATCGTTGAAAAGCGAAGTTTGTGGCTTCCTCACGAAAGCGTTTTGGCAGGCAGTCCTTGACTATTGCCTGCCTGTGGGCCAGGCATTCTCGGCTCCAGAGATGGCAACACCGAGGCACGACAATGGCAATGGGGTCCGAGACATTTGCCAATCTGAAACACAGCCCTGCTGCGCAAGGATGCGCAGTGCTTATCAAGCCAAGAGCCGTGCGAGGCTGTGTGCAATATGGCGGCTGCGCGGAACGAGGCGCAGGAGGTGCGCGGCAACAGCGAGGGTGTTGGGTAGTCAGAGGTCTCGGTGCTGACACGCAGATAGCTGATTCGGTTGTTTGCAGCGGTGATGTGGGCGAGTGGTTGTGAATGTCGCTTCAGATTCGGCTCCAAGTCAGATGGCATCACCTGCCACCAACTCACAGATGCCAAGGTGATGTTTTCGCTGGTGCGAGACCTGCTGAAGCGCAGCAAGGCAGACGGTTGGATTTTGGCGCTGACAGTTTGGAAGCGACAAGTTGGGCCTAAGAATCTCTGCGGTCTGAGAGCTGGGTTGGTCACGCCAGAATGTTGCGTTGAGTCGGCCAAGTTTTCACAGCTTTGGTGCTTTTCAGCCTGCTTGCCATAAGGCGATTTGATGGGGACAGGCGGTGCGTAGTCTCGGCCGTGAGGTGAAGCCTCAGCAGATTGATTTCCTCATTGTGAATTGCTCCCTGCTACCTGGCGAACTTGTGATTCGTTTCCAGTGTTGAGGGGTCCAGTGTCGCAGTGGTTCGGGTCGAGCCGAAGGCTTCAGGTGGTTTCAAAGATCACCCCGGCCCATTTTACAGGTGAAAATTGGAAGCCCTGGCCAAGGTTTTGCCCCACACCCTCGCTCTGCGCGATGGTGTGCAACGAGTTCGGGCTGCGCCAGGAGGGATTGTCCAATCACTAGATGCCTGGAGGGATCCACATGTCACACCTAATATGATGCAAGCCAACCCCCCCAAAAAAAGAAAAAGGCGAAGGAAACGCCTCAAGTGTGTGTGGAAATGGTTCAAGGCCGCACTTCACTTTTTCCCCAGCTCAAAGCTATGGAGTCTCTGCCCGAATCGTTTGCAGCTTTTTTGCGGGTTCCGGAGGGCTCGACGGGGCTCCGCTGTTGGGCATCCTGGGCTTAGCTATTGCCAGTTCGCGTTGTTGAGCAGAACGTTTTGTTTTTATTTCATTTGGCCTTCCGTCTTCCTTCTATATGGCTGTGGGTCAAAACCAATGGTACCATTTTGGGGTAGGTGCATCACCCATTTTAGTCTATTTTAGTGGGGATTGGGATGTCCACTGGGGACCCATGGCCATATTGCTGAAGCTTTCTGCCAATGCCAGCTTGGCCTTGACAAGGGTTGGCCACTCTTCCATTTGGCAATCCGTGGCCAGGATGTGCGATCCTACAACTTGGGGGGCATGGGCTGCTCCGCAAACGCTGGCGCCTTAAGGGGGCAAGGCTAACGCATGCGACACCGCAGCCGTTGGCTGGTTTCGTGCTTCAGGGGGGCCTGACAGCCTGAGTCACTCGCTGAGGTGATCTCAGTAGATCTTGCCAAGCAGCTGCTGGAGAACCGCCCGGGATCACGGGCTCTGGTGATATCCATGGAGCCCCTTGGCCGGACGAGTCGGACTCGAGCGATGTTGGCTGGCCGACCTTTTTCTGATCGATTTCGGGCGGAGGAACATCACACAAAACCTGTACAAGGGCAACGACAAGTCGATGCTGCTGCAGACACCTGGCATGCGCTTGTAAGCCGTGCATTGGGGCAGGGCAGCAGGTGCCAATACTCATGACTCATGACTATCAGCGGTAGAATGGTTTCCTACCACTGCGAGCCCCATGTTAGATTCATTGATTCCCCCCTACCCGTAGAAGTGGGGGGTCCTGTCAAAAGTTGGCCCTTTACCGATCAACGCCAGATATGTAAATTTCCTCCGCGCACACGCACGCATATTGTCAGTGCTTTGAGTGTACCCCGCCTGCATCACGCGCTTTTTGCATTCCCGTATTGTGGGAATGCAGAGCGGAGGGCCAACTTTGCCGTCTTCTAGGTGCTTCCTCTTGTCATCTTCAGGTCAAATGTAGGCACAATGAGGCATCAGTTGAAGGCACGGTGGCTCCTTCAGGGCAGCAGAGTTTCCATAAGCGTCTGGGGGAGTGGGTTTACGCAACAATACAAAACCGGTAGATCTCAAGCCCAGTGGTTCCTCTCGTGGCCGGGCCCCAATCCCCACTAAAATCACTAAAATAGGTTCTAAAATGGGTGATGAATTCACCTACCAACCAAAATGGGATCCCAAAACGGTTTTGACAACCACAGCCACCAGCCACCTATGGGATTTGGGTTCAGGAATACGCTTTTTCGCTGCGGTGGCTGTGCGCTGCTTCTCTCCAGCCGGGTTCTGGACTCTATGAAGGCCAAGTGCCGCGGCAGAAGACCAGAGCGAGCCATGGCGTCCATGGTTTTTTTTGAAATGGCTGTGGTTGTCAAAACCGTTTTGGGATCCCATTTTGGTTGGTAGGTGAATTCACCACCGATTTTAGTGGGGATTGGGATGCTCACTGGGGGTACGATTTGGATTTTGACCCATGGCCCGAATGTCAAGAAGCGCCATCTTGTTGTCAGCCCAAAAGTGCGGACACATATCAGCAGGAGTACAGGTTGTCACTTCGTCAGTAGAACCTTGATTCACCGGCCTTTGCCGGGTGGTGAGCGTGGGACATGCAGGTTGGCATAATGAAGCGGGGAGGTGTAGAATGTTCAGGCACAAATGTGTTGGCAAACGCGTCAACAAAGCTTTACGGGCGCTATACAAGGTAGGCAACCCTTGTGGCACGAGCAAAGGTACAAGCTTTTGTACACCTTCCGCTCACAGCTGTCGGATGACAATTCCTACAACTGCGTGTACCAGAAGCAGGATAGCGAGGGCAACAGCCGCTGGCTGAGCGGGCAGGGTGAGCCGAATTTCATCAAAAGGGATCCAGCTTCATCACGGCTCATTGGGTGTGAACATGACGCTGCAAAGGCAAATGTGTTCGCCGCATCATGGCCAGCAGCCTCATTTCTTTGACAGGCCGTCAAGAGTGACGAGTCTCCCACACCATAGTGATGAGCAAGTGTTGAGGTGCGCAGAGGTGCATCTGAGCCCTGCTCTTGCCCAGCATTTCACGACAGCTGGTTTGGTTGCGGCTGGTAGGGTGTTGCTTCGAGCGCATGTGCATCTCTCAGAGATCCAACCGAGGTGGCGTGGCCCTGTCCAAGGACCCGCTTGAACCTCGTGTCGCGCTGCTTGTGAAGCTGTGGCATGCGTTCCCAGTCCTTGGCAGTTTTCCGGGGGTATCAAAACAAAGCGGAGTGCACAGCCTGCACGTAGGAATTTTGGACATGGTCGTGCCGAGACATGCCCTTGGGATCAGACTTATATCCCAGTGTGGAATCGGAACTGATTTTCCTAATGCAGAGATGTTGGGTACATTCTTTTCTGTGTTACTTCATCGCTTTTCCTCCGCAGAGAGAGGGAGAGAGAGAGAGAGAGAGGGAGGAGTGAGTGAGACAGATGTCAAACTACATGCTTCACTTCCTGCATTTGTGTTTCATGTACTGCAGGCCTTGAGCTCACTACATCGCATGTGTAAAAGGTGGATTGCTGCAGACTACAATCGGTTGACTATTTGTTTGAACACTACAGCACTTGCACTTGACTACAGCACTTGCACTTGAAAGCAAAGTAACCACCGATTTTAACGTGGTAGCGGAGCTGAGATCCTAAACATAGGGGAGCTCCAGTACCAGCAGTAAGTACTACAACTGCACAGGCAATCGCGTGCCCAACTACTATGAACCAGCAGCAGCATCAGCGCAACCAACTACAGGAGCAGACGACGGGCCCACAACAGCAGACACAGTAGGAGCCACAACTACGGGAGCAGGAACAGAACAAGACAACGACGTTCAGAGACTACATAGATACAAACTGCCACCACCCTTCTTCACTGGTGACTACTCCCAGTATGAAGAATGGCTGTTCAAGCTACAAGCATACCTCGGCCTCATAGACCGAGACTTCGACCTGGTGCTACAACTGGCACAAGTGGCTACACGACAGATTGAGGACACAGACATAAGAGCCCACATACGCGACCCTACACAATCAACAAAAGCAGTAGACCTCTCACGCGATCTACACTACATCCTCATCAACATCTGTCAGGGAGCAGCAGCTACAGTAGTAAGGCAAAACCGCTACAACGCAAACGGATGTGAAACACTACGACTACTACACAACAGGTTCAGCCTACCAGTAGGAACAAGAAGCGTTGGCTACCTTACCAAACTACTGGAACCTACATTCAATGAAGCGCAATTTGAAGAACAATTTCTACAATGGGAATATGACATCAACCGCTACGAGAAAGACAACGGCACAGCATTGCCAGATGGAGTGAAGATTGCAATACTACTCAACAAGACCAAAGGAGCACTTCAACAACATCTCCAACTACGTGCTGGACAGATCACGAACTACAACGAGATCAGAGTTGTCATCCTGGACTACTACAAGACCATATCTGCATTCTCAAGAGCGAGCTCAGCAGTTGGCACAAACTACAATGGTGGAACAGCGCCAATGGACGTGGACAACATTTGGAGGAAAGAAAGAAACTACAAAGGCAAAAGCAAATATGGAGGCAAAGGCTCCTACAAAGGAAACAAAGGAAAAGGCAAGTACAGAAGCAAAGGCCACTACAAAGGATTCGACAAAGGCAGCAAAGGAAACTACAACAAAGGAGGATACAACAAGAGCAAAGGAAAAGGCTACTCAGGATCCAAAGGATATGGTTCAAGCAAAGGCTACAAAGGCCAAGGAAACTACAGCAAATCAAAAGGAAAAGGAAACAACAACTACACAACATGCCATCGATGTGGCAAGCCTGGCCACTGGGCGCAAGACTGCACAGTGCCAGTATGGCACATAGGAGAAGGAGAAGAACTACACCCACTAGAACAAGAACAAGCAGATCATGACAACAATGAAGAACTACCTCAGGATGTGAACGACACTTGGGACTGGTACTACGAAGGAGAAGAAGGACAACACGAGGTGAACTACATGGAGGAGAACTGGAACGACTACGACTATGACAACAGCTGGGATTGGAATGACAACAGCTATGAGGACACAGCAAACTACATTGGAGGCATCAACGAGTCACACCTTACCATTGGGCACATCAGACAAGCAAACTCACGACTACACAAGCGCAAATCCAAATCACTACTTGGCAAGAGAACAACACACACAACATCATGGAACGACCACAGCAAGAGCTTTCAACAATTCCTACAAGAAGACACCACACAGCCACACTTTGACATAGCAGCAGCAAGACAACAACAAAGGAACAAGATTGAGGACACTATCACACACTACATCATGTACTCCAACTTCAAGTCATACCACCACCTGTTGATCGACTCAGGAGCATCTACACATGTTTGCCCGAAGGACTACGCACCAGACCTACCGCTACGACCTTGTGGAGAATCGGTTCCACAACTTTACACGGTTGCAAACAAGAAGATTCCTGTCTACGGCATCAAGTACGTTCCCTACAAGCAGGACAACTTCAGGATCATGATACCCTACTACGTTTGTGATGTGAAGTATCCAATCCTCAGTGCATCAAGACTACTTGGTAGAGGATATGGACTTGACTTCACTCCACGACACTGCACCATCACACATGGACAACAACAAGCACACCTTATAAGACACTCAGGACTTTTCTACCTACGAGCAGAGAAGATCGACATCCCTACAGGATTCGACATCTACCCAATGACTACAGACAATGGAAAATCCATTGCTGTGATTCAACCTACGGAGAAAACAGTACAACAACAAGAACAAATTGCACCACTCACCCACACAGACCAAGGTCTACGACAGATCCTTGGTGGAAACACTGACTACTGGAAACTTGATGGTGACTACGCCGTCAGAGTACACAAACGACCACGCAAAGCAGTATTCACACCACACAACAGCGGTTGCCCAATACCTGAAGGAGAACTAGATGATTGGCGACTAACCATCATCAACAGACAAGGGCAAGAGCAAGAACAACTACAAGAGAACCCAACACAACTTTCCAAGCAAGAACTACAACGAAGACTAGAAGGTGACAACTGGACTGGAGAAACCAGATTCAGAAGAAAGAT
>CAUJNA010003550.1:1648497-1701264 GCA_963377175.1 Effrenium voratum | reverse complement strand
ACACAGACACAGACACACACACAGACACAGACACAGACACAGACACAGACACAGACACAGACACAGACACAGACACAGACACAGACACAGACACAGACACAGACACAGACACAGACACAGACACATACACACACACATACACATACACACACACACACACATACACATACACATACACAGCCACATACACAGCCACACCCACACCGCGCACGCGCACGCGCACGCGCACGCGCACGCGCACGCGCACGCGCACGCGCACGCCCACGCCCACGCCCACGCCCACGCCCACGCCCACGCCCACGCCCACGCCCACGCCCACGCCCACGCCCACGCCCACGCGCACGCATTGAACAGGAGACACAGGAGACACGCATTGAACAGGAGCGGCATGCCTTTGGACTTCGCACGGCTGCACAGCTCAGGCTTCAGTGGGCGGACAGTCAAGGCGCGCGTGAAATCTGCAGCGCCCAAAACGCCACCGGCCGAGGCGTTTCTCACAATGTCCCCGAAATCCGTTCGTTTCCTTCTCGGTTGACACGAACCAATCGGGGGTTGGCGGAGCGAGAGGAGTTTCCACCTACACTCACGCACGCATATGCTGGGGTGTAGTAGAACAGACAAGTGGCGCGGGCATGGAATCTTTTTCTTCTGAGCAATGTCTTTGGGACTCTTTGCAGGCCGCAGCTGTGTCGAGTATGAGACGAAAGGCTGGTGCAAGGACGGCTCGGCGACGGCGGCATCCCCGGAGGACTTCAAGCGCAAGACGGAGAGCTGGGCGCCTTGTCACGAGTCGAAGTCTGCGTTTCGCCGGGTGAGGCGGGTGCAGTGGTCGCCGGACTGGGACGATACAGAGAACCGCCTGAGGTACACCGAGGCATGTCAGCCCTTGACGCCTGCTGTGAGACTTGGCTGCAGGGAGCAGAGCGCGCAAGTGGCCTGACACCTGAGACTCGGATCCGAGGTTTGTGGAGGCGGCATTTCTGGGGTGGACCTTTTCGACTACCCTGCCGCTCTGAGAGAGCAAAGCGAGCGAGCGAGCGAGCCAGAGAGAGAGGGAGAGCGAGACAGCAGAGCGCGAGAGTGTGAGAGTGAGTGATTGCGTGAGCGGAGCGGGGTGGAGTGAGTGCGTGAGTGTAGCCTGTGCGACCTTGGAAGGTCACATTGCAGTCGTGTCGTGATTCGCTGGGACTTCCCTTTTTTTTTCTCGGGACAGTGGCGTTTTCAAGCTTTCTCGTGTAGCAGTCAGCGTTGCAACACCGCACTCCCCGAACTTTTTGCTTGCCGCCCGACATTATTTCAGAGAGGCCACAAGTTGAACGGAGCTTCGAATCTTCAAACTCGGCAGGCGCAGACCTTGGCCCTGGGCTTTCCACTGCACCTGGCGCCCTCGCCCCCGCACCGCCTCCGAGTACTCCTCGCAGAGCTGCAACCTTCACGGAGCGGGTCGAGCTTCTGTCTGGATGGGTGCAGCTGGGTTCGGAACTCTTTTTTCGCCCTGCTTTTTCAGCTTGTTGGTGGCTTGGAGTGGGGAAAGAAAACGGGTGTGGCTTCTCATTTGCCCTCTAAAAGAACCAAGGGCTCAAATCCCCAAATGTTGTCTAAACAAGAAATTGTTGTTGCTGTTTACCTTCAGGGACATCACCTATTTTGATAGTTGGTGTTTCCCGTCTTTGAGGCAATTCCAAGGAGCTCTTAAAAGGGTACGCTTTGGTGTCTCGATTTGCAGGACCGTGTTCCGGGCTGTCATGCACCCAGCTTTGTATGGGGCATCACATGGGGTTGCAAACGATCCCTGCCTTGCGAAGCGCGAAGCGGCAGGAATTGGATTGCAGCTGGACCCTACCACTGGCGTCATCTCAGGAGGGTGCTGCACGTGTCGCTGCGGAGGGGAGTTTCGGTCTTCGCATCTTTTCATTGCAGCCGGGCCGCCGGTTTCGACCTGCCGCCAGACAGTCCCTTTCGCCGCAGGCACCGTGGCCTCGACTGATCCCGTGAAGTTGGAATGCGAGATCCTGGCCCACAACAGCATCGGCCAGGAGAGCAAGGCACAAATGCCAAGAAACCGAGCGTGTGGTTTGGTGCGTGAAGGCCTTGTCTTTTTTTTTTTTTAATTCTCGGGGAACCCCTTGTGTTGGTTGGATTCAAAGGGAAACCAACAGTAAAACCACGATTTTGCGGGTCCCCTAAAAAAACGACCCCCCCCATTTCGTTCGTTGCGAGTTTTTGGCAGAGCTTCCAGGCTCCACTGAAGCTGGAACTTGACGCTTGGTGTGCAGTCACAGGTGCCGACGTTGCATATCTTTGGCACAAGGCCAGCCATCCAGCCAAGGATCCGTTTACGTACGGCACAAAGGCTCTGTCTCCATTCACCCGGACGCTTGGCAAGGCAGTTTTTTACAGGCACTCTTTGATTGCCCCTATGCATTCACATGGGACCCAGACAAGCATCATTTTCGGGTGAATCTCCTTTTGGGGGGACCTTTCTGGGTGCCATGTATGGGTGAATCGCAGTGTATGCATATCCCTCAGGACCTACGAGGTGCAGACCGCGCTGCAATATACGCAGTTCTCTATGCTGTGCACCCCCACAGTCAGCTGGCCCCTTGACTTAAAGCCGGTTGGCAGTCACGGCGTCCTTCATGGCAGAAAATAGATGGGTTCCACACTGGTGCCAGTTTGGTTCTAATCATTTGCCAAGCCCCGGATTGATCATCTGGTCGATTTTGATGGGGGGTGTCCCCTTGTAGGGTTCATCACTTGAGGGGAACAAGCCCCAACGTCGACCCCATAATAATCAACCCCAGTTGGTTGATAGGGTGGGGCCCCCTCAAACACCCCCTATTAATAAACTGGGGTTGTTTTTGTGTGAGGTAAAAACAATCGACGTTTTGTTGGCCGATCTGAGGCTGGCCATCGACCCGGGCTCGGGTCGCCTGTCGGTGCAAGGCTCCGACTTCAAGCCGCGCTTCGCCACCTGCACGGTGAATGGTCACCGCCAAATCTGCACTCCCGGGGAACCTCGACATGTGGGTGGGGTGGGTGGGGTGGTGGGGTGGGGTGGGGTGGGTGGGGGTGGGGTGGGTGGGGGTGGGGTGGGTGGGGTGGTCTGGGGTGGGGTGGGGTGGTCTGGGGTGGGGTGGGCTGGGGGTGGGGTGGGCGGGGGGTGGGTGGGGGTGGTGGATCCCAAGTTCCCGACTGTTGCATTGGCAAGAGAGTTTTCCCAAGATCAACACTCCCCAAATCCCTCGCTAGAATGAAGCTGACACCCGCTTGACAGCGCACATGTTCGGACTAGACATTCGCACGTGTGAGGCAGACCTGGGCGACTCAGCTGCATCGTGTCTCCTGCGCACAGATCAGCAAAGGCAATTTCTGTCACCGGGTGAGCTGGCAAGTCGACGGCGAGGTGACATGTTGTGCCATTGAGGCAATGGAACAATCACTCCAGCAACATGCCGGGCACTTGGGTCACAGGCTGACTGAATGCTCAGATGACTCAGATGCCTTCAACAAGGCGTGTGCTGACGTTTGGGCAGCTGCAGGTATGAATGAGACCGATACCATCGAATTGGCCCTGCACGCGCCTGTTGAGCCCAAGTCTGTGCTCCTTGGACGATGGATGTGATGGTTTGGCTCCAAACATGCCATGATGTACTCAAGATGATTGCCAACTACACACTTCAGGCCTCCTGCATTCAAGTTCGTGGCGTCAAAACGAGGTTCCTGACGCACCGCATGAACCCAGACGAGCAGGTTGCGCTCGTGTCACTGACGGTCGGCGAAGAGGCATGGATTCATTTGTCCGGCTTGGGTGCAACCTCAACTTGGCGGTCCAGCGGGTCGTAACTCGCCACCAGGTCCCGGACTATGCATTGGTGCCAGCACTGTCAGCCCTGGAGCGGGAGATGTCAGATTCTCGCCTGACAGGCTCCTGGAAACACAGGCGTGCGATTCGGTGGGCAAACTCGTGCCATGAGTTGCACTTAGGAGAAGCCATCAGCCTTCTTCTTTGATTGCGGCAACGACACTGCGCCACTGCTGCATGCGAGCTGTGCCAACGTGCTCAAACAAAGCTCTGGTGGCGCCTGTGGTTCCTACAGTGTTGTTTGCGCTGGTTGTGCCCCCAAGTGTTGCATTTGGTTCCTGTGGTTCCTACGTGGCCAAAGACAAGATGATGTTGGCTTCGCAGGCAGGCTTAAGATTGAAATGGGCATTTTTGCCATGAATGAGTTCGCTGGCAAAATGACTCTTTGTTTTTCTTGCTCATGGACCTGTACACTTGCTCATCTTTTTTTTGGGCATCCCGTGTAAGAGAGATCTGCAACGCATCCGGCCGCGTGGCGCTGTGTCAATCGATTTCGTTGCTTTGGTGGCGTAGAAATCAGTCATCAGCGGTCCAACCATTCGTTTTTTTGCAAACACCTTGGTCAGTGTAGAAAATGTAAAACCTTGAAAACCATGGAAATTGAGGGTTTCACAAGTTCTACACTTTATAAGTGCTCGTTTATAAGGAATCGGAACCTGGATGCAGTGTCCACTATTGTGCCAACAGCTGCGTCACGGATGCAAATCGCACGACTCGCGAGGCAACTAATTTGGACTAATTTGGACCACCTTCCTGATCATTTCTACGTGACAAGTGTGATGTTGACATGAATCAGCAAACCAGGTGACAATCGTATTTTCAAAGCCGTTTCTGCCTGCCCTAACAGTTAGCACTTCCCTGTTTGTGTAGTTTGTGTCTGACATACTGGAGACACTCAAGAACATGAGCAATGGTCGCATGGCGAACGTTGTCTTTCACATCTGGGGTTTGTACTCTCTTGAAGGCGCACGATGAGACAATCCAAACCGTCTTCTACAAGGGCCACGAGGACTGGTCGCACTTGATTTTTGAAATGTCGAATCCATATTGTGTCATGTTTCAGGGTACCCCATGGTTCCAAAGGGACACCAACCGGAAAACCACCATTATGTATTGGTCCCTCCAAAACAAAGAAGAGGGACACACCATTGTGACGCCTCGGGTCTTCCCTTCGTTTTTTTTTTTTCCCTTCTGGGAGTCTCCAATGAGTGAGGTGTTCCGTTTGGACCACTTCAACCAGATCGCCGGAGCGCCCAGCGCCGGCATCATGGAGCACTGCGATGGCAAGGAGCCGCGCTGCAAGGTGAGCTTCACGTGCAAGGCCCGGACCCGTCTGATTTTTCGGTGGAAACTGGCCGGGAAGGCCATGTAATGTTGACCCCACATGCATCAACCTTGAACCAATACCAGTTTATTTATAGGGGGGTGTTCATTTCTGGGTTTAGTGGGGACTCATGGCTTTTGGAGGCGAATATGGGGTCAACATTAGTCAGCTTCCCTCGAATTGGTGGTTTGGAGCCCGGTCGTTTGGAGGGTAAGGGGTTGTTTCCCATTTCTACAACCAGGGGTTCAAATCCCCACCAACCCTGGGTTGCTTAGTTTCTTGATGTAGGGTTGTGCAAGGATCCCACTTTTTGACTACCCCAAGGCGAAAATTGTGGGTGGTCCTCCTTTTGGGAACCACATTTATCAGGTTTAAGTGTCACTGTAGTCAAAAAGTGGAACCCGTTTCTCCGGTGCCAAGCACAGAGGCTGTTTTTTTTCTGCTTGCTTGATCTCAGTTGTTCAGTGGCTCCCTTTTCCTTTTTTTTTTTTGGGGGGTGGCGCCCCACTAAAATGGTCTTCCCAAAAAAGGGTTCCCTTTTTTTCCAGGGTCACTGAACAACTGAGTGATGGTTCTCAGGAGTTTGCGCCAGTGGAGAAGCCTGGAGGGGACTTTCATCACTGGGATGGTTTGTAGGGGTCAGCGTAGCAGGTCCAGCTGCTGCAGTGGTTTCATGGCATGTGTACCCCACTATGTAGACACTATCTGGGCTGTTCAAAGGTAATCCTTAATCCTTACCCGGGGTTACGCAAGGGGTTCCCTTTGTAGTGGCTTTCCTATAGGGATTATGGATTAGGATTGGCCAACCCTCCATTTTGAACAGCCCAGACTATATGAACGGCATGGTTCTTTTGTTCGCGAAAGCTAACTTAATCTCATAGACAGACCTATGTGCGGCGTTCCAGGTGTGATCATTTGTTTTTGTTTGGCCAAGGGCCACCCAATTGTTTGCGTGTTGGGAACCAAGCCACCCGTGGCCTTTCGTGGAGTCTTTGAGTCGGAGGTCTATGCCGAGCTGCAGAGTTCCAAACAGCTGGTGTCCACCACTTTTGATGTGGACATCTGGGACAACATGTGCTGGGCTGAAGGTGAAGGCAAGTATCAAGTGGCAACACGGCGGCAACGGTGGAGGTTGGGAGGAAATGGAAGATGGTGGTGCAGTTGGTCAATGTGGCAGGGTTGGTGTTGGGGAGTTGGGGAGTTGGGCTGGAGTGGAGACTTAGGGTGTGTTGGAGAGGGTGGAGTTGAGGTGGTTTGGAGATAGAAGCGACAACACAGGGGCACCGCAGGTTTTTTGCATGTAGCAGTTGTTTGCGCCCGTTTCAGGTTGAGAGGACGTCGGCTGCCACGACCGTGGCGCCAGCTGGATGAACTGAGCATTTCCTGGGGGAGCAGTTTTGGTTTCAGAGCTGAGGTGCCGCATGGACTGCAGGATGAAGAAGTCCTGTGCGGCCTATGTTTTTGGGGGCACCTGCGTGCTATTGCGGTACAAGGCGACGCCTGAGTTTACATGGCCTGGCTCATAGTTTGGGATTTTGAGGGCTTTTTGGACAGGCTGACGCGGCTGAGAAGACAGCTGCCGGCTCTAAGGCCCATGTACAATATGCATGAGGTGTGAGGTGTGGTTTTTGGAAGTCGGCCAGGTTCAGGTGAAAGTCAACGACTGCATCTTGTCGTCGCGGTGCTTGCAGCTGGATATTCCTGGCGGCTCCTACATCTCTGGCCGCTTGCCCAGGGATGGCTCATGGAGGTGGCAGAGGAATGCAAGTGCCTTTTACTCACCTCCCAAGCACAAAGGCACGAATAGTTATCCCTTCTGCATTTTGGCTATCTCTTCCATTCTGGGCTTCATCCGACCTCAAGTGCAAACAGGGTGCCTCAGGTGACTACTGCCCTGGTCATGTTCGAGATCGGGGGTTCCCGGTCTTTGCCCACGAAGGCCCTATCCCAGAGGCGTGATGGCCGAAAGATTCGACGTAACCCGCCCTCGAGCCGCAGCCATGATGTTCGCGACTTCTACCCATGGTCGGTCACAGCTTGCGTGAGGCCAGCTTCTTCATCCACAAGGTGCACGCCGGCCGAGATGTCGAGGCAGTTCAATCTTGCGGAAACAATCCCAAGTGGATCTTGCGGCGGCTCTCCCCCATGGACGTGCTGCAGGAGACGTGCCCTTCCGCGCATCTTGAATAAAAGACTGCGTGCCATTTTGTGTGGAAGATCGTCAGGTAGCCACAACTGCATCCAGGCCTTCTTGTCAGCGTGTCCGTTGATTGGACCTACATGGGAGCCAGTGTGTGACGATGCCTGCGCCAGGATCCATAAGCTTTGAGCCCGCAGGGGGATGTCTCGGATGTCGTATGGCTTGTGTGTGGCGATCACGAACGACTCGAGAGTTGATCTGTCAAGGCTTGAACTTTCACAAACGAGGCATCCATGTGATCAATTCAGTGATTCATGCCAACAAGTTGAACCTTGCTTCAAGGCAATAGGCAGCTACGAACCATGCCTGAGAAGTATTGTTCCGGCGCTCACAGTTGGAACGGACACGTTTCTTTGTCGGTGGTTTGTGTCTTCGGGAGAAACAACATGCAACCGCCGGTTTCTTGCTTGCTCCTCTTCACGAAAGTATGTTCAGCTGTCCTTTGTTTATCAGCATGAGGACCGGTTACCTATCCACTCAAGCGTTTGTATTTGTCTCCTTGCCAGGCAGAACAAACCTTCAGATGGTTGGATGCTGACCTGGTACCTGGTAACCATAACAACTATACTTCACGCTTCGCAGGATTCCACAGATCAGCGCGCTGCCGTGGTTGAGCTGCGGGGGGATGTGCTGCTTTGTATCACTACGGACCTGCTCCAGTCCGTGTTCTTCCAAGGAGTTTTGGATGCCTGCCTTTCTTCTTTGCCATTTGCGGGTTCATGTTCATAGACAGGAGACCTGCAGTTCGAGTTCAAGGCTACAGCCGACGCACTGCAGGCTCCCGTCACCTCCGCCTTCGTTCAGATCAAAGTGGCAACCTGCAAGAACCCCCTGGTGGAACGCGACCCGTCCGACGAAGGGACAGCCAAGTCGCGGGTTCACTTCGCTTCGCTTCACTGAGGCGAGGAATACATGAAGCTCCTGAAGATCGAAGATGACCTTTCCGATCCAGCCACTGGACTGCGCTTTGCCCCGTCCAGGGCGCCCCGATGTTTTTGTTGGTTTCCCTCCTGGGGCCCACGCGTCAGAAGTGCATCCACAGCCCCTGGAAAGGCAGCGGCGCAGGAGGTCTTCAGATTCGATGATGAGTCCACCGGCATGAAGGACGGGTTAGGCGGTCGGTTGGGATGTGGGGTCCCAGAGATGACCCATGAAACAGTGACCGTTTTGGTGACACACAGATCATGCGTCATGCAACAAGGTTCTTGGTACGCATTGCCTTGAGATCGTTGAGCCATGGGACCTTTGAGGACGACTATTCCATCGGCGTGTGTGAATGCCCATCTGAGGACAGCCGGCAGAAGCATGTGCTTCTCAATGTCATTTAGCCCAGCCGAGGGTACCTGAGCCAAGGGCAATCTAACTTACTTACCATGTTTGTCAGGGCTCCTTAAAAGATCTCCATTTTGCAACCATTTGAAACTTGGCTTTTTCCACCAAAATAACAGGACACCACCATTTACAATCAAGGCAATGTTCAGGTGTAGAATGTAAGGATCCCTGTTTGTGGCTTGCTGATTCCCCTAATTGATTGTGTTAACTGGCTGTGCTAGGATGGCGCAATTGATAGCCAAGAATTCCTTTCGCGCGCAGGAATTCGGCGAGTCTTTCCCAGTTCTGGCCACAACTATCGAGCTGATACCACCAGGGTCTGGAAATAGTTTTGTACCAGCACCGCAGATGCTGGCTGAAGGAGCGGGCGGGCATAGGGCATCGACTCTTCATCGGAGCTTTGAGTTGGGTGGGCCTTGCCCGTTGTCTTCTTTGAGGTTGGACCCCCCAAAATGGCAGCGGTTTCGTTTTCTTTTGGGTTTTCTCAAAGCCAACCAAAAAGGGTACTCCAGAAACAAGAACTATAACCCATACCCCAGGAAGTGTCTCGTGCAACTTCCTCAGCTTGGAAGACACCTGGCAGGTCGGTCGGTGCTTTTTTTCTCTTCAGTTTTCTGTGCGGAGTCATTGGGCGAATGAGAGGGCGGTCACTCAGGAAGTACTGCTCGGGCTCACCTCGGCAGCGACCTTAGCGAAGATGCCATACACTGCTGTCCACATGAAACCCGCCAGAGGCTCCACTTTAAAGGAAAATGACGTCCAAACCGGGACCCCGAAACGTCAGGAAAACATGGCGCAGGTGGACAGGAGGGTAGATGCTAGCATGGAAGCCTTTCAGGAGGATTGCTCACTGATTGCTACGCAAAGTGGCAAGCTCTACTACTGGTTTGGCGAATACAATGGCCAGCAGGACTGAACCTACTTTTGGAAGAGCCGTTTTTTGAGCCGAGCTGAGCGGGAGCATGCGGTGCAGGCGTGCCGGCTTTATTCAAAGTGCGACTACCTGGAATTAGAAAGCAACTCCCACGGTATTCTGCGCCCAAGCTGGCAAACAGCAGCTGAAGTCAAAGTGAGGGCCATGAATGTGTCAGAACGTCAGCGACGCGTTTATGTGCTTGGCCCTCTTTGTGGCAGAATCGTTCCGCACCCTTGTCGGGATTTGGTTGACTCGACGCCCATTTCAAATGTCCTCTCCCAGGTATGGCGTGTCTTACGCGCCATCATGTGCAATTGCCAACTCCCAGAGATGTTGGAATACTGTGAAGCGTGACTTGGCAAGTAGAAGCTTTCTTTTGCGCGGCGCGAAGCAATGGAGGGAGGGGGGGGGGAGTGGCAATCTTTCGCTTTGATGGCTCTTGGTGTTTTTGCTGACTCCGTGCTTTTAGCAGCTTGCGTGCGTTTCCAGCAAAAGAGTCCAAACCGGCGTCGCATGTGCCAGAACGACACCGCGGTTTATCCACCGCGACGGTCCCCCCTTCAAGCCAGGGAGCTACCACAAGCCATGGAAGGTGCACAGGCCCCAGGATGAAAGGGGTGTTGCGCACTTTCATCGCAGTGGGAGGGGGCACAACACGCGCGAGCCCGCACGCCGAGATCCTCGGCCTTGTGCATATTGCACCGAACGTAATCGGCGGTGCTAAGACGTTCCGTTGTGGAAGCTGCGTATTGTGTTCGTTGAACAATGCGACCACATGTTAGTAAGGCTCAAGTGACGAGTGATGCTCAGTGATGCTCACTGCTGTCTGGTGGAGTGGATCTCAATGCTTCAAAGGTTTTGGCATTGTTAAGGTCATGCCCCAAAATAAAGGATTCTGTTTTTTAACAAACACCTACCAAGCCCATAAACCCATACCAACACCGTACCAACCTCCGTGTGGGGGGGGGGGGCGGGCGGGTTCGCTGGCACTCTTGGCTGTGAAGAACCCTCAGGTGCAGAATTTCGATCAGGTTATTCTACCCAATCTGCTGCGGGCAGCATTCCCTGCCGGTTCGAGGAGTTTGCCTCTGCAAAAAAGGTCCCAAGGGTTGAGTCCAAGAAGCGCCATTTGAGACAGTATGCAGCTTGCATCAGTTTTTTAAGCAAATTGCCATTGTTTTTCCGCTTAGTGCTGTTCAGGAGGTGGTCCGGGACTGTGATCGACTCATAGTTGCTGGCGTAGCAACTATCACCGAGTGAGCCTTGGAGCAACAGATCTGATACTTTGTTTGCAGCGGCGCAAAAGTTGCAAACATAGGTGTCCTTGTTTAGATTGGTTAAACATGGACGGCACTGGTTTAGATGGGTTTCATTCCATTTACCAGGGAAATCGATCAATTTTTCCAAAGCGTTTTTTTTTCTGCCAGGGGAAAACCGCAGCTTCAGGTGGATCCTGCCTATACGCGGACCCAATGTATATTTCTGAGCGCAGGCCCTTGCCATCGATGAACCTCAGCTGCAGGATTGATGAACTCCAGTCTATTAGTAGGTGCGGGGCCCCCCAAAAGTGGTGCACATGTCACCGAGAAATGGATACCCCCCCCAATAAAAAGCTGGGGTTGATCAATGTTGAACAAGGATGGTGGTGTTTTTGGTTGTGGTGGGGGTTTAGCACTTTTGGGGGCCCCACCCCCCACCCCCCATGTTAATACATAGGGCCTTCTGAATCCGGGGTCCAAGCATTACTTGGCTGTGAGGAGGATTTCGGGCTGAGACTTGAGGTTCATGCCTGGCCGCGGGGTGGCGGTCAGCTGTGATGCAGACAAATACCGCGCGATGGCCCGTGACGGTGCGGCAGAGTGAGAGACGGAGAGATGGAGGACCACAGAGAGATTCCAAAAATACAAATTAATAAATAGGTGATGAAAGGAAAGGAACAGACCAAGAGATAGGATTGCCAAGAACAATTTCTAATAGAATTCTCTTTACCAGAGAGAGAGAGAGAGAACCAGAGAGAACCGGAGAGACAGAGACAGAGAGAGAGAGAGAGAGCGAGCCACAGAGAGAGAGAGAGAGAGACAGAGAGCGAGAGAGGGAACGCGAGAGAAAGTTAGTGACATGCATGAGACCAGTACTCAAGTCCTCACACGTGATGCTATGCCGGCCTGCCAGTGAGCGAGTAGCCAGCCGCGAGGCAGCCAGCTTCTCGGCCGTCATGCGATGACATGTGTTGATGGCAGATGGGTGGACAGCTTTCAGAAGGAGTCTATGACAAATTTTATTTGTGCGCCCTCGGCTCAATGAGTGTTGTGACACGCGCTGTGACGAGCTTGTCGCACAGTTTGCGCGCAGCGATGGCCATGTAATGGGAACCCCGGATCCCCATCCTACGACTAGCAGGGTAAAGTGAAGAATTCCATCAACCAGGTGGTACCCCCATGATCAGAATCAGCCAAGGGCTCATTCATTCGGGGTTACCATTGCTGCCGAGCAAAGGAGAAGGGTGCTCGTGTCACGAAGATTGGCGACAAGAGCCTTACTCAAAATCGGAACTCTGGGAAAGAGCGGCTCGCCCCGCACAGGCATTGTCGCGCCATGCGGCCGAGTCCTTTTTCCGTGCGGGCACCCCTTTTGGGTTGGTTTTGCAGTGAAGCCAAGGGGTGAGCCAATCTGTTTTTTGGGGTCTTGCTTCGGTGTGGCATACCCATGCAACAGGTTGCGTGGTTGTTTGTAGAATCTCGTCAAGCCGGGAGCATCATGCCCAGCAAAAGCCGCCGAATGGGCTCAGGTCCGAATGGTGGGAGCATCATTTTGGCAAGATCATCCGCAACTTTCGGGGAGTGGCCTGGCAGCACCGGGCTTGCCGTCATGTCAGGCGGCCTGGTTTTTTCCAGTGCGGCGGCGTTGACCCAAGGAGTGCTTGGCTCCTGATCATCACGTGTCTGGGGTCAGTCTCACAGCCAGATTCCAGCCTTTCACCAGCAAGGTCGACCAGGTTTCCGAGTCACCAAGCAAGCTGTGAGGAATGGCCCAAATACTACGAATGGCACTTGCCCCTGCGAAGAGACCATCAAGCCCTGCAGCTGCAGTCTCGCGGCGTGGCAGAAAGTACCCGGCGCCAAGCTGAATCAAAACCCGGACCAAAATCCCCAAATGGGTCTGTCCCTTTTTGAGGGTACGAATTTTCGGTGGGTTTTGAAGGGAGAAAGGAACAGCCTGTTGGAGGGTCTCACTCATTAGACAAAGATAATCAATCACAACACACCCAAATGTCAGGGAATTCCTTCCATGGGACATGTTTGCTTCGGCCCGCTTCGACTCGAGAACGGGGCCTTTGCCTGGAACTTCAGCCTGCCGGGCACTGTGGAGACGGTGCAGGCGGTGGATGGAAAGTCACCCAAAAATACCAAAGAGGCGACGTTTTATAGAACCACCAGAAGACATGACATGTGTGTGTGTGTGTGTGTTTTTCGAGGGATTTCCTTGTTTTTGGGTGGGTTGAAAGGGAACAGGAAAGCCACCGAGGTGGCTTTTTGGTTCTCGGCTGGGGGAATGACGGCGAACTTACGCAAGGCACCCCTTGAGCCATTTGAGACCTTTACAGAGGCAGCTGGAACACGGAAGTTATGGCAATGAGCGCGTGGTGCGCGCGTTGCGCAAGAGGTCCAGGTAAGTGAGTGGCCTGGGGACGTAGTGCGACTTCTTTCTCCGGTAGGTCATTGCGAAGTTGAAGCTGCACTCTGGGCCGTGCTTCCTGGGCCTGTGGAAGATGATGCAGGCGCAGGGTGTCGCCGGCAACACCACCCATGCTGCTTGGCAGGAGGCCACCCCACGGGCGCTTGAGGGTCAGTGGGGCATGTTGCCGAAGCTCCTGGCTCAGGAGCTCCATCTGAACTTGGATCCTACCGCGGCGCGGAGAACTTTCCAGCTGCATGTGGCCTGCTTGCAACACGGCCGAAGGGGGGGGGTCCACGTCACGCCGTGCTCAGGGGCTCACGTGTCAACCTGATTCGATCCACATCGCCGTCCCGCAGAAGGCTCCGGGAGTGCGCTCTGCTTGCTCTGCTTGCTCTGCTTGCCCGCGTCGAGATGTTGCCTGAGTGCACTGGAGCCAACTTGGGCCCCATTTTGCTAAGGCTGGCTGGGGCCCATGCAGAGGTGGTACAAAAGATGGCTGGCGCTTCCGAGCAGTGACAGCTTCTCCAGATCGAACTGTGTTGGAATCTCAGCTTCACTGTGCCCGGTTGACGCTCCCGGCTGCTTCTTTCCGCATAGGAGGAGAAAAAGAAAAGCAAACAGCCGATGGGTCTCGGGCGCTGTGTTACAGGCCTGGTTTTTGCACGTCTGCGCGTTGGGTCAGGTGCTGGTCCTTGCGTGGGGAGCCGCACCCGACGAACCGAGGAGTTTGTGGGTGAGACTGGGGGCGGTCGCTGTGCTCACGCCTTGACGGGCGTCTTGGAGCCCTGCGGTTCTTCGCGTGGCAAAGGCTTCCTGCGCCAAGCCCTGGCGAAGAAAGGCCTTCAGGACTTGGCTTCATCCGGGGGTTTACTTACCACGAAAAAATGGCTGTGGCTCAAAAACCGGTACATGGACCACACCCTGCGTAACCCCTCCTGTTTAATTTTGAGCCACACCCAAATGGTTGGGTGAAGTCATTTCACCAATGCATTTTTCCCCCATCCAAATTGGGTCCCCCGCAGGGCTCAGCTTCCCACTAATTGGTGGTTGGAGAGTTGGAGTTTGTGGTTTGGTGAATCGCGGTGGTTTCTCTTTTGCTCTCTGCAAGAACCAGGGGTGCAAATCCAAACCCGAACCACCAGTCCAAACCACCAATGAAGGGTTACATGAACTCCGGGCCTTCTGACAAACCACTTAAAAAGATGGTTTAGGCGACCTCTTTTCGCCAGACTCCAAAGGGGAGGGGCTGGTTGGTTTCTGATAGCGAATGTTGCAACGGGTTCTCTTTGCCGGAATATTGAGCGAGTGCTGACGCTGACAGGAGGCAGTTGCCCGCTGGACTGGAGACGTTGGAGACAAGGAGTACAACTGTGGTGACCCAGGCACCAGTTGCAAGCTGCTTGGCAATTACCCTCCCCCAGGCTAACATGGAAGCTCCCAGGACCCCTTTGGAAGACTTGGTTCCATTTACAGAGGCCTTCTGGAGCTTCCATGTTAGTCTGAGGGAACGTAGTCTGTGTGATTCGTCGGATTTGCCAGTGGCGTTGGCAGTACGATGAAGCGAAGGCCATTCACTGCAGCCCTGGTCGGACACGCGCAGCGAGACTCCAATGTCAAGAACTTCATGGACATTTTATCTTCTTCAGCTCCCTGGCAGCCCGCGAGTTTCTAGTGAGATGATTTCTTGCACGAAAATGGGCGCCATTTCTGGGTTGCCTTGGAGGGAAACGAAAGGAAACCAAAAAAACAAGGGAACCAAAGGGAAAACACCGCCATTTGCCGGGTCCCCTTCTCTAAGACGCGTGGTAATTTTTGTTCCCTTCTCAACAGCTGGGCAGCTAGGCAGCCGGGCTCCGCCTAGGGGCCCATTGGCCATGAAGGCCGTTTATTGACGAGCTTGGGCTTGCGGAGCACAGAATCGAGCTTCAGGCTGGGTTTCCTTGAGGTCAAGCTTCAAGCCACCAACCACAGGTTTTAGTCCGGGGTTCCCAACCTGGGTACCTTGTTTTGACCGCACAGGCACTTCACTTTGTTTGGTGTACTTCTCTTGAGCGGCGGTGAGGAAGGAGGTGCGTTTGCTGACGTTTTACGGGTTCGAGTCCAGGCCAACGTCTCGCCGGGTGGAAGTGGCCATAAAGCCTGAGCAATGTCGGGCAGTGACCACCGAGCCTCTGACGCCATGGCGAGCTTCGAAACACAAGTCCGGAGGCATTTTTTTGCGGATCCTGCGTGGGCAACTCCCCAAGTGTGATCCGCGGAGGCCGAGCTGCCTCCAATGTAAGAACGTATGTGGGTGTGGGTCAAAATTAAACCACGAGCGGAGCGCCTGTTTTGGCCATGGGTTCCATTTACCAGGGTTCCATTTCAGGTACCCATTTTTGACCCACAGCCATGTATGGTCAGCCAGCTTTCCGGATGTCCAACATTTGTGCGAACCAATTTAGAACATCCCAAGAGAGCAAACACTTCCGGCGATCCGAGGAATGTAAAAGCAGTCCTGACCAGAAGATGACAGACCTGCAGCTGCACAACGTGTGGTGCCAGTCTGGTGAGGCCATCAGCACCATCGAGCCCCACGGCAGAACGGTCCAAAGGAATGGAATTTTGGGGTTTCTCAAGACTGGTGACTCCCTAAGTATGGGTCTGTCCAAGATTGAGGGTACCACTTTTTTCTTTTTGCATGTTTTTGAGGCGGTTTAGAAGGGGAAACCCAGAGGAAAACCACATTTTTTTGGTGTCCCTGAAAATAAGACATACCCGTAGCCACGAAAAGCCACGGCACTTTCTGTTTTTGCCATGTCCTTGGCGGGAAGCTCGTTTTCGTGACAGTGGCTCACATATTGAAATACAGTTCTTGGAATCCGAGGTTCAGGAAGTGTTCGCCCCAGCCCACCCAACATGGGTTCCAGCCTTAGTTGCGGAGGCAAAGGAGCTTGTCGCAGTCCACAATCCTCATCTTGGGGGGTGTTTTCCGGGTCCCCTTCTTGGTTGAGAAAAGCAGAATGCCAAGAACATCCCGAGGAGTTTGGGGGTGTTCGGATTTTGAAGAGGAGCTTCTCACAGATTTGTTTAATGATCGCCGAGGTTTCAATACGCCTTCAGGTGCTGCAAAATCGTTGGATTAGGGGGCTGCACAGGAGCTGCCTGGATTGGTCAGTGCCGCTTGATTTGCCTTCTAAACTGCCTGGTTTCCACTGGTTTCCCCTGCGTAAACAACAAAGGGCTCTGAAATCCTTTGACCTCGTTTCTTCGTGTTGTTGGCCCACTTGTTACCGGCGTCACACGCGGTAAGTATCAGCCAGGGTTGTACCAACTGCCTGTCTACGCATCACACGAATCTGAACAAACGAAGCCAAGCAAATTAATTATTCGTACATATGTCTCGCGTGGACCTTGCCAAAGGAAGGAACCCCGCGTGCGATTGCAACCAGCGTCGATGGTCGTTCAGTGCTTTGTCGACGATGTGAGACAGCCATCCTGCTCGGATGAGGTCGGCCCGATCCAGTGTCGAGGTCCCCATTCAATCGAAAAGCTAGGATCTGGTATCTTGTTCTTCTCCCGGGTGCCTGATGCCTGACTGATGCATCATCAGCTTGATAATGGCATTGTACCAGACGGCCTACCGAAGTTCCGGCAAAATATGCAGTCGCTAAGAATGACCCTATCAATGTTGACCCCGCGAACCATGAATCCCTCCCTGGACATCTCTGTTCGGTGTGATGGCGTAGCGCTTTGCCGAGTCTCTTCGATATGTCAACTGCTATGTGGCGTGCACAAATACCAGCTCCCCGTCCTCCAATCTTCATTGACGGGCTGACATCCCCAACGGTTCGAAATGGACACATCTCATTGCTTCATACTGACTGGGTGTATCCTCAGGCGCAGGTATGTCCAACCATGGTTGTTGGGATGACCGATGGAATCGCGCCACCAATGGCCTCGCTTTCATGAGGTCAGATGTTGCGAACCGAAATAGTACCAGCTCTCTTCAGATGCCCATGTCCACCACTCTCCTGAGCTGTGACCGCTCTTGCTGGATCACACTCACTGTTGGTGCGGCTGCATCGGTTTGGGCATCTTTCGTTTTGTCTTTGCTTTTTCCTTTTCCTTTCTCGCCCTTGCCCTTTCTCCCTTGCCCCGCAGAGGGGTAGGGGAGGGAGGAAGAGGGCGGAAGAGGGCGGAATGTGGGGCATTTCTCACGTCCCACACGCCTTTCGGCCGATATTGACCGTGGCCTCCTTTTGCTTTGAGGGCATGCCGCGGGCTCAGAGTTTGACATTCTCGGCTTTGCAACGTGACAGGAGACGCGACGCCCTGGATAACGACCGAGCTTTCAGCTGCCGGATCCTTGACGGCCTTGACGGAGCTTGGGATGACGTGTCACAAGAGCGAGGCGCGGTCGATGTTTTCAGAAAGCGAAACGCCGCACCCGGAATGCGCTTGCTCGGGCTACCTGGAGTTTGTTGAAGGCTTTGCTTGGCTTCACTTTGGAAGAGAAAGAATCAAAAGCAGCTTGGATGCAATGCAGTTAATAGTGTCATCTGCATTTGGCCTGCCAGTCGATTTGCGCAGCGGATCCCAGGCAAAGACCCAGTACAGGTATCTCTGGGAATGCTGCATGATCCCTCCGCATTCACCGTTGGCAGTCACTGCAGCCTCAGTGCCTTTTCCGGGCTCCTTCTCGGACTTCGACGGTGTTTACTTCCCGGCAGGGAAGACTGCATCTTGACTGTTGTGCAGCGAGTGCCTTACTCGCTGATAGCCGTCATAGCAAAGTATGTTTTGGCCGGCAGAGATGGCATTGCTCCTGCCACCTGAGCCACAATCAAAATAGATGAAGGTTGGTATTGGTAAGGGACAATCCCAGCCAGAAATAGCTGCGGCCGCCTTCTTAATTCCTTACATGGTTCCGGGTAGACCATTTTAGTACCGGGGTTTGATTGTGACTCACCCGGCTTTATCGACCTATTTGCTGCTGAGCCCTGGCTTTTCTGTCTTGCCCCGCTACTTAGCTTTACTTTCATTTTTTCTTATTTGACTCGTTCCCTTCCCTTCCCTTCCCTTCCCTTACCTTCCCTTCCTTCCCTGTCTCCTCCCCATCTTTCTCCATCCTCTCCATCTCTAGCCCTCTCTCTCTATCTATTTCTCGCCCTCGCTCTCTTTCTCGCCCTCTCTCCCTCTCTCTCTCTCCCCCTCTGGCTCTTCCTCTCCCTTTCGCTCTCCCCCTTCCTCCCCCGCTGCCTCCTCCCCCTTACTCCCCTCCCCCCTTCCTACCGCCTTCCCTTCATCACTTTCCCCTTCCCTTTCCCTTTCCCTTTCCCTTCACGTTCCCCTTGCTGTTGCTCTTGCTCTCTTTTTCGCTCTTTCCTCGCTCTTTTTCCTTTTTCCCCTCTCTTTTTCCCTCTTTAACTCTCTTTTTCTCTCTTCTTATCTCTTGTTCTCTCATTTTTTATTTTTTTTCCTCCTTCTCTTGCCCTTGCATTACCCCTTGCTCTTGCTTTTGCTCTTACTCTTGCTTTTGTTGTTGCTCTTTCGCTTTTTGCTTACGCTGTATCTTACTCTCTTTCTGATTCTCTGCCCCTTTCTTTTTTGTTTTTCATTCTCTCTCTCTCTCTCTTTTTTCTCTGTCTCTCTCTCTCTCTCGCTCTCACTCGCTTTGTCTTGTTCTTTCCCTCTCTCTCGCTCTCTCTTCCTCTTCGTTCCTTTTCTTCAATGAACTCTGGGATGTGATGCTGGTTCTCTGAAAGGCCAATGATCTACTGTATCGGTTGTCAAAACGCTGAGGCACTCAATTGCCTGGTTTCCATGCCCCTTTCAAGGTTGTTGCACTTAGCAAGCATTCGCAGCCTGTACAAAAATATGAGGTGAAAAGTGCACAGACGTGCGTGGACACTTTGAAGCTATGAGCTGGATGACCGGCAAGGCGGTGCATTGCACTTGTTGCAAGTGGCAACTTCGTTGCCAAGGAAGGCCGGGTGAAGATGGAGGCCTCGTTCTTGTACATGCCGGGAAACCAATCCAAGCAGCAGACCTAGTGGCGAGGACCTGCTTGTGATCGTCAACGGTGGCATTTTGCTCTCTGGGGCAATGGGAGTTTCCCTTTGTATTTCCTTACTTTTTTCTGGGTTTTGATTGTGACTCAGGTGGGAGCTCATGTACAACAAGTACAAGGGTGCGTGGTGCCACTTTGGCTAATGAGCGAAGCGGCAGAGACTGCGCTTCCAATGGTCCAATCGTGATGTCGCGGCTTCAGGCGTGACGAGCGGTGCGCAGGAATCCTGTGCAGGGCTTAGCCTTAGCGCCGAACGCAGGGAGTGTTTGCTTCGGCTTTTGTTCACTCCTTTGTCCTTTCTTCAGAGAGCAGTTCTTTGAGTGTTTATCTTCATCATTGTGCTTTAGTAGGCATGGGGGGAGTATATCACGCATTCGAACAACGGCAAAACAACATTCCATTTCGGAAAGCAATCGCATCTTTGAAGGAGACAAACTTGAAATGCCCCCAATTTGTCCTGAGGGAAATAGTTTGGGATTTGTTTTGCTATTTTCTTTTTGGACTTCCCCAAGCACGAATCTTTGAGGGAAATCACAGCAGACAAATCGAGAGCGACATGTTTTTGGGCATCCTGAAGAGCCTCCTGTTTGCAAAGCCGCACAATATCTCGACCAAACCCAAAAACAAGAAAGTACTGGTGGAAATGTCTTGGCATGCCCAGAATCTTTATCTTGGAATTCTGATGATGATGATTATTGTTATAATTTGTTTTGTCGTTTCGATTTTCTCAGATTTGGCCTTTCTCTTGGTAGATGGCTCCCACCAACTCCAGCCATCAGACGCAAAGACATTACCAGACTTTTTGTACCTTCTGCAGGCGTAATGCATACACCGAGACCTTCACTTGCAGTTGAACAGGGGCAGGGTACTTGCAGGCACAACATGCCGTGGAGATTGAAACTAGACAATCAGCGGACAAGTGTCAAAACATGTTTTGGCAGATGCCAGTGAAACAGATGGGCATGGCACTTTCCTTTGGCGGGGTGGTGTGCCTTTGTGGATATGTTGTGATTCCCCCCCCGCATTTTGCTAGAAAGGGAATTGTCCCGAGTGTGTCTGTTTCCATGTTCAAGTAGTCTTGTGCAATATCTCTTACATAGAAGAAAACACATTAGGCTGCTCGATGCTTGTAGACAACCGCTATTAAAAACATCAGAATCCAAACAAATCCAAAACTAGGCTTGACATATGCTAGCCATATGTGGGAACCGAGCTGGCAATGCGCACCTCAAACAAAGAAAGCCTTACAGCTAAGCATGCTAGAGATACAAAAGGAACGTACTAATCACGTGCGGAAACTTCTGAACATGTAGTAGATGTATGCTCGACATATTTCCTAACAGCCTGCAGCAAAAGCAGATCCAGTGCTAAACATTCTTTGAAGCATATCTTAAAATTGCACGTTTCCCATTGCACCATCCAGCCGTAGGAGGAATCTGCAGCCACTCAGGGCATTGCCGTGGCAGGCAATGATAACTATTTGCAAGGCGTGTTTGGGCACTTCTCCCGGAGCCCCAAGAAGGCTCTTCTTTTCTTTCTGGGTCATTCCTCCCCCCCTGTCCTCCCCCCCCCGCCCTCCCCCCCCCCGGTCCCGCCCCCCCCCCCCCCGTCCTCCGGCGCCCACGTTCGAGGCGAGTGGGCGGCGGCGGTGCATCCGCTGGGCCTGGGGGCCCTGGGCTCCTTCGAGGTCACGGGCCTGGAGAGCTCCGAGGACGCCCGGGGCGACGCCCTGAAGGGCCCCGAGCCCCTGGTGCTGAAGCAGGTGGAGGCCGGAAGGAGTTCTCGGGCCAAGGGGGGGGAAGGTGGGAGAAGGTGGGGGAAGGCGGGGGAAGAAGGGGGGGGCCTGGGGGGTAGGGGGGGTGCTGGAAAAAGCGGCGTCAGCCAAAGAAAGCCAAAGGGCCAGCTAGATTTAGGGAAGGCTTTGGTGAAGCTCGGTTGCCCAGCGGCGGAGGAGAAGGCAGCGAACGCATGGTGGGAGGTTCGGAAGCGAAAAAGACTACTTGTCGACCCTTTCAGGTTTGAGGGCATCTTTGTTTTCTTGAACATGCCAGTTTGCTTATGGCCAATTTTTCAGCTGCGTATCGTGTGTCCTGCATTGTGTGATGTGCTTCTGTTTGTCCGTGTGTGTGCCTGATCAGTGGCGCGTGCTTTCCTGTTGTTGTTGGTGCCTGTGCCTGTCATTGGGACTGGTGCTTGGCTGGATTGTGGACCAGTTCTGCTCAGGGCCATGTCTTTTTCTAGGTGCCTAAGTCAGGGATGTGCGCACCTTCCGCAGACCCAGAAAGTCAGCCACCAGGCCACCAAAAAAAAAAAACAACAACAACAAAAACAATGGCGGTAAAATGGGTGTGGCTCAAATAAATTACACGGCTTGGGCTCCCCGCAGGTTTTAGTCTTTAGGGCGCATTTTGGGCACCGCGCGCTTGAGCCACAGCCAAGTGACGTCGCGTGGCTGCCCCACATCCGAGGGTCGCCGTTAGGTGAAGAAGTTCGAGAAGCCGCCGCCCATCGAGCCGCCGTCGCTGAGCGACTTGGAGTTCCAAGCTGCGGAGACCGGCTTCCAGGAGCCGTGGCAAAGCCTCCGCGACGCGCGCGCGGAAGCCGTCCCGAGTTTAAATTTAAACCCCGCTGGTTTTGTTTTTTCAAGTGGGTGTGGTGGTCAAAACCGTTTTGGGATCCCATTTTGGTAGGTGAATTCACCACCCATTTTAGTCTAGAGTGGGGATTGGGATGTTCACTGGGGGTACGGGCTTTTGACCCATGGACAAGTGGGACGACTGGATTGGAATTCCGGTTTGGTAGCCCCAAGTATCCGCTTGGGTGCCAAAACGGGGCGATCCGGTCCCTCTTTTGGGCGGTTTCCCATTTTTGGTTGGAACCCGGAAAAGGCGCTCCTCAAGACATGAAGTGCCCCCCCCAAATTCTGAGGGCACCTTTGCGAGAGAGAGTGGCGGAGGCCGCCGAGATCAACGAGCGGAAGGTGTCCTCCTTCGATCTTGCAAATCGGAAAGCTTGGATGCCCACTCCACCGAAGCACCTCAGCGGCCATGCGTGTTGGTTGCTTTCCCCATGTTGCAATCTGTCATTTTTTGTTTTTCCTCCGAGGTATGCCCCATACTGCGCCTTGAAAGACTCTTCCAGATGGGACAGCGAAGCCACCATGGAGGCTTTGGTGGCATTTTTTGTCTACCTAGCCGTAGGGTTCTTCTCCCAACGCGATGGCCACATTCAGATTCTTCCATGGCCCTTTTTTCGGCGAAAGATGCAATCAAGCACATTCCGCCAACAGTAGCCGAGTTAATGGTTTGGATTGCTGGGGCCCTTGATCTTTTTTCCTCGATAGGGGAAACTCATGGGACACTTTTCGCCTTTTCTAAATCGCCAGAACAAACACCGCAAAGTCCATTAAAAAGGGTGGACGATAGTACATGGGAAACTTCTCGCCCTCCAGACCACCAGAACAAAAACAACGAAATCCAGCACAAAAGGGTGGAAGATGGGTAAATGTGAAACTGTCCCCCTCCTCCAAACTGCCAGAACAGAAACCACGAATTGGGTAAATGGGACACTTTTCGCCCTCCAGACCACCAGAACAAAAACAACGAATTCGAGTACAAAAGGGTGGAAGATGGGTAAATGGGAAACTTTGGGCACCCTAGAACAAACCCATGAATTCCGTTAAACAAAGGGTGGACGATTCCATTGCACAAGGTTGGACGATAGGTAAATGGGAAACTTTGCGCCCCCTCCAAACCGCCAGAACAAAATCCAAGCATAGCAAGAGCCGTGGTCGTGTTTTTTCCGTTTGCGAATCTAGGACCAGGACGGGGGGCAGCCTCTTGGCAGCCTGAAGCGCGCGGACGCGGGGCAGTTCTCGGAGGAGAAGAACTGGCAATTCGTGGAGCCATTGGCGGATGCACAGAACCACCCGTGCCTCGCCGTTTTTTGTTTTTTGTTTTTTTTCTTTGGGACAGTGAAAGCATCTTGAAGCTTTCAAGCTGATTTCGGGGAAAAGCGATGGCTTGTAAGTTATAAGGTTTCAGGCTTCAGGTTTTCTTTCCGGCTACCTCCCAATGGCAAAGAAAAGCGCCGGTTTTTGGAGAGGTGCCATCCCTTCTACTATGCCAAGTCCTCCTTGGACCGCGGCGCGTGGGAGAGCAGCTTCGACATGTCCCGCCTGCTCAGCTTCCAGGTGGGCTCCCGTTGAAACTCACGGGGCTCCGTGTGGTTTTCCCGGGATAATTTGAGCCCTGGCGGTTGGAAGTGCAAGCCCCCGCTCGCAGTGAAGGGTGCCCCCGTGCGCGCGGCCAGGCCGTGATGTGACTGCACGCGCGGTGATTAACGCGACCCCCTCGTAATGGGGGATGACCATCAAAAAAAACTTTTTTGGCAATCAACAAAAAACTTTCAGCCATCAACAAAAAACTTTTTTAGCAATCAAAAAAAAACTTCCCACAATCTCACTCTGCTGCTTGTATATTCTGATTTTCTGGTTCCTTGAACACCCCTGGTCCCGTGGTCCTTTGGTCCCTTGGTCCTTTTGTCCCTTGGTCCTTTGGTCCCTTGGTCCTGTGGTCCCTTGGTCCTTTGGTCACCTTGGTCCCTTGGTCCTCCACTTTCCTGGTCCTTGCTCCTCTGGTCCCTTGGTGCCTGGTCTTGGTCTCCTGGTCCCTTGGTCCCGGTCCTGGAGCCCTTGATCCTCTGGTCCCTCGCTCCTTTGGTTATCTTTGGCCTCTGCTCTGTTGGTCTTGGTCCCTTCATCCTTGCATTTCTGGTCCTCTGGTCCCTTGGTCCCTTGGTCCCTTGGTCCTTTGGTCTCTTGATCCTTTGGTCTTTTGAGTTCCTCTCTGTTTGGCTTTTGCAGCTTTTTGTTGGGTTTATGCAGCTTTTGCGGCTTTGGCTTTTCGCATCCTCTGCATTACCAGTTTCTCTCAGGTGGCTTTTTGGCTTTGTGGCTTTTGGCGGCTTTCTGGCTTTGGCTTTTTGCATCCTCTGCTTTCCCAGTTGGTTATTGGCCGTGGCTTCCTGCATCCTCAGTTCCTCTTGCCCCCCTTTCAATTGAAATGCCACCCCTATTCAAATCATCACTTTTTCGATCATCATGGGGGGGCCAACCCCCCACTACTATGTAGATTTTTTGCCCTCATTGAATCATCACTTTTTCGATCGTCCCCCGCCCTAATTGAATCATCACTTTCTGGATCATCATGGGGGGGCTGCCGCCCCCCAACCCCCCCCCCGCTACTTTTAGATGTTTGGCCACAACTTGAATGATCACTTTTTCGATCATCCTGGGGGGGGCTGCCGCCCCCCCCAACCCCCCCGCTACTTTTTAGATTGTTTGCCCCCTCGCTGGTTTTTAGATTTCTTGCCCCCTAATTGAATCATCAGTTTTTCGATCATCATGGGGGGGGCGGCAACCCCCCCCCAACCCCCCGCTACTGATCCAGAAAGTGATGATTCAATTAGGGGCGAAAAATCGAAAAAGTGCGGGGGAAGTTGGACGGGGGGCTGCCGCATGACGATCGAATGATTCAATTAGGGGCAAAAAATCTAAGGGGCAGTTTTAGATTTTTGGCCTCCTCGCTGGTTATTTAGATTTCTTGCCCCTAGTTGAATCATCAGTTTTTCGATCATCATGGGGGGGGCTGCCGCCCCCCCCAACCCTCCCGCTACTTGTTAAATTGTTTACCCCTAATTGAATCATCACTTGTCCTCTACTTTTAGATTTGTGGTCATGCGGTAGCCCCACCCCCCCCCAACTTCCCCGCCACTTCAAGATGTTTTGCCCCTAATCGAATCATCACTTTCTGGATCATCATTGGGGGGGCTGCCGCCCCCCCAACCCCCCCGCTATTTTTAGATGTTTGGCCACAATTTGAATGCTCACTTTTTCGATCATCGTGGGGGGGCTGCCGCCCCCCCCAACCCCCCCGCTACTTTTTAGATTTTTTGCCCCCTCGCTGGTTTTTAGATTTCTTGCCCCCTAATTGAATCATCAGTTTTTCGATCATCATGGGGGGGGGCTGCCGCCCCCCCAACCCCCCCGCTACTGATCCAGAAAGTGATGATTCAATTAGGGGCAAAAAATCGAAAAGTGCGGGGGAAGTTGGGCGGGGGGCTGCCGCATGACGATCGAATGATTCAATTAGGGGCAAAAAATCTAAGGGGAAGTTTTAGATTTTTGGCCTCCTCGCTGGTTATTTAGATTTCTTGCCCCTAGTTGAATCATCAGTTTTTCGATCATCATGGGGGGGGGGACTTGTTTGATCACCAGGGGCTGCCCCCCCCCCCGCTACTTCTCAGATCTTTTGCCCCAGTTGAATCATTATTTTCTTGATCATCGAGCTGCCACCCCCCCCCCCCAAACCCCCCCTCTACTTTTACATTTGTGGTCATGCGGTAGGCCCCCCCCCAACTTCCCCGCCACTTCAAGATGTTTTGCCCCTAATTGAATCATCACTTTCTGGATCATCATGGGGGAGCCCCCCCAACCCCCCCGCTATTTTTAGATGTTTGGCCACAATTTGAATGCTCACTTTGTCGATCATCGCGGGGGGGCTGCCGCCCCCCCCAACCCCCCCGCTACTTTTTAGATTGTACGCCCCCTCGCTGGTTTTTAGATTTCTTGCCCCTAATTGAATCATCAGTTTTTCGATCATCATGGGGGGGGGCTGCCGCCCCCCCCAACCCCCCCGCTACTGATCCAGAAAGTGATGATTCAATTAGGGGCAAAAAATCGATAAGTGCGAGGGAAGTTGGGCGGGGGGCTGCCGCATGACGATCGAATGATTCAATTAGGGGCACAAAATCTAAGGGGCAGTTTTAGATTTTTGGCCTCCTCGTTGGTTATTTAGATTTCTTGCCCCTAGTTGAATCATCAGTTTTTCGATCATCATGGGGGGGCTGCCGCCCCCCCCAACCCCCCCGCTACTTTTTAAATTGTTTACCCCTAATTGAATCATCACTTGTTCGATCACCATGGGGCCCCCCAACCCCCCCGCTACTTCTCGGATTTTTTGCCCCAGTTGAAACATTATTTTCTTGATCATCATGGTGGGGGGCTGCCACCCCTCCCCCCCAACCCCCCCGCTACTCGCCCAGACCATCGCAAAAGAGTAACCCCGCAGCTACAGCACGTGTGATGAGACCGTGTCCGTGCGCGTGCACTGCGTGTTCCTTTTGATACACACGTTTCTCAGTAAATGCAGCCCTGAGTGCATTAAGTTTTTTCTTGATGGCTAAAAAAGTTTTTTTGATTGCTAAAAAAAGTTTCTTTTTGATTGTTAAACAAGTTTTTTTTTGATATCCTTCCCTCGTGGCTCGTAATGGTTTGAAGGCTGGGCCATAACTCCACGCTTTTCCCTTGAAAACAAACACATTGCAACCCTTTTTCCCTTTGGTTCCCGGCAACGCTCTTCTCGCTTCCGTGTGTCAAGCCACACGGCGTATTGACGGAGCCATCTTTCTGTTGAAGCACGGTGCTTGACAACCTCGGGCTTAGGGCATCGACGTGAAGAAGTTCTTGCATGAGCCCGTGCAGCGCGGCGCCACCTTTGCGGCGACCAAGGCTTGCCGCAAACGCCAGTCGCAAAGAAGCTCGGCTCAAAGGGTAGGGTCTTGTCTTGTTCAGGGAAGTGGTGAAATGTGGGTCAAGGTTCCGTTTTTTTTTGGGGGGGGGGGAATTTGGCTTTGTGGCCTTGGCTTGGTTCAGTGGGCAGATCGTTGGAAGGGTTGGAATGAAGAGTTGGGACCTTCATAAGGGATGGTTCATGGGGGTCAAGCCAGCGAGTTGCTACGATCCTGTGGAATGACAAGTGGTAGACTTGGTGGTCTCCTTGCAGCGACATTTGCTTCTTTTTTTTGGCCAAGGTGCTTCATTAAGTCCCACGCCCTTTCAAGCAAATAGATACATTTTTTTGCTGGGAGGGAATGGGGATTGGAATGACCCCCCAAAAATGTTCATCCATCCGGGAATCCCCGAAACTTGCGGTTCCTTCCATTTCTCATTCCCTGCGTCTCTGAATTTGCACCGATCGCACGGATCGAATCTAGGGGCCAGAGAGTAACTCACAAGGAAACACCGACCACGCCAAGAATCTGGGCTTTGGCCACCTCAGGGATCTCACCATGGGTGCAGCGCCTGGGCACGAAAGCCGCGTTTCGAAGTGGTCGGCTTTTTGGACTTTTCCCGAAAGCATGGCGAAGGGTTCTTCCGCTGGGTTCACTTGAGTTGTTCTCATGAGATTCAAGGTATCAAGGAATCAGCATCATTCATTGCAGGAATTGCAAGGAATCATCATCATGAAAGTCATTGCAAGGATTGTCATTGCAAGGAGTCATTGCATTGCAAGGAGTCATTGCAAGGAGTCATGGTCGCAAGGAGTCATTGCAAGGAGTCATTGCAAGGAGTCATTGCAAGGAGTCATTGCAAGGAGTCATGGCAAGGAGTCATTGGAGTCATTGCAATTGCAAGGAGGTCATTGCAAAGACAAGGGAGTGCATTGGCAAGGAGTCATGGCAAGGATTGCAACACTTGACTCCTTGCAATTGCAACTTGCACTTGACTCCTTGCAATTGCAACTTGCACTTGACTCCATGAACTTGCAACTTGCACTTGGCTCCATGCACTTGGCTCCTTGCACTTGGCTCCTTGCACTTGCAACTTGCACTTAACTCCGTGCACTTGCGACTTGCACTTGACTCCATGCACTTGGCTCCTTGCAACTTGCAATGGCTCTCATGACTCCTTGCAATGACTCCTTGCAATGACTCCTTGCAATGACTCCTTGCAATGACTCCTTGCAATGACTCCTTGCAATGACTCCTTGCAATGACTCCTTGCAATGACTCCTTGCAATGACTCCTTGCAATGACTCCTTGCCAATGACTCCTTGCAATGACTCCTTGCAATGACTCCTTGCAATGACTCCTTTTGCAATGACTCCTTGCAATGACTCCAATGACTCCTTGAAACAAGGAGTCAAGTGCAAGTTGCAAGTGCAAGGAGTCAGTGCAATTGACTTGCGAGGAGTTAAAATCTCTTCTTAGGGCGGCGGGGTAGTGCCGACGACACTACACGAAAATCGACCCTCTGCGGGGATCGGCGTGGTCGAGGTGCAAAAACCAGGTTTTTTGCGATTTCTGCGGTGCTCGCGCGACCCTCTGCGGGGATCGGCGTGGTCGAGGTGCAAAAACCATGGTTTTTTGCGATTTCTAACTGCTCGCGCGACCCTCTGCGGGGATCGGCGTGGTCGAGGTGCAAAAACCCATGGTTTTTTGCGATTTCTAACCTGCTCGCGCGACCCTCTGCGGGGATCGGCGTGGTCGAGGTGCAAAAACTCGAGGTTTTTTGCGACTTTTGTTGTTCGAACTGGTCCTCGGGAGTTGTCTCGTGGTTCGCGCGCCTGCTCCCGGAACCGGCGGGTCGCGGGTTCGATTCCTCCCTGGTCCGCGGGCGGGCGTCGCAAGATGCAACTTGCATTTTAAAGCAACTTGCGCAGAGCAACTTGCGCAGAGCAAGTTGCACAGAGCAACTTGCGCAGACCAACTTGCACCGACCAGTTTGCGCAGAGCGCCTTGCCTAGAGCAACTTGCGCAGAGCAACTTGCGCAGAGCAACTTACGCAGAGCAACTTGCACAGAGCAACTTGCACAGAGCACCTTGCCTGGTGCTGTCTCGCGCTTGCTTCACGAATGCTTCGTGTAGGGAAAAAGAACGCATCCTGCAGCGTTGGGCCGACCTCGCTTGCGATGTTCTGCTTTCGGGCCAACCGTGGTCTAGTTTTTTTTCTTCCCCCAACAGCTGAAAGCTTTGGGGTCTCAGCCCGGCCCTGAGGTAAGGTTCTACGAGGGTTCCACCAGAGTTCCACCACTGCGAGGGCTGCGGGGTAGTCAAGGTTCCACGAGGGTTTCACCAGGGTTCCACTAAGTTTGCGAGGGCTGCGGGGTGGTCCGGGGTGGTTTGAGGCAAGGTTCCACGAGGGTTCCACAAGGGTTCCACCAGGTTCTGCGAGGGCTGCGGGGTGGTTCGGGGTGGTTCCAGGGTTCCATACAAGGGCTGCGGGGTGGCGCGGGGTGGTTTGAGGTAAGGTTCCATGAGGGTTTTACTAGGGGGTTCCACCAGGTTCTGCGAGGGCTGCGGGGTGGTCCGAAGTGGTTTGAGGTAAGGTTCCACGAGGGTTCCACCAGGGTTCCACACGAGAGAATTCCACCAGGGTTTTAGCAGCTAATTCCACCAGGGTTCCACCAGGTTCTGCAAGGGCGGGTCAACCACGCTTCCACCGGATTGCGCAAGGTAAGGTTTTATGAGGGTCTAGCAAGGCTGCGGGGGTTCCATGAGAGTTTCAGGGTTCCACGGGCTGTGGGATGGTCCGGCCCTGAGGTAAGGGTCACAAGGCTCCACAACGCTCCACAAGTTCCACAAATGTTCTGCAAGGAAGCAATGTGTCGTGCGCCCACCGTCTGAAAAGCCATCGGAGCAGTAAATTGAGGGCTCAGAAGATCGCTTTGCTCATAGGCGGAACACTAAGCAAAACCGAAAGCACACTTTCACTGTTTTGTCACTTGCTCACTTGCTCAGGCAACGCGTTGGCTTTGTGGCAAAATCACTGTGTAGCACAGTAAATGCTTGGCATTACTGAGTATTGCCTGGTGCTTTGGGTTCGGAATAATATTCCAAAAGCGCTCCACAAGGTTTCCACCAGGTTCTGCAAAAGCAATGGGGCAGCCCTGAGGAAGGTTCCAACAAAGTTTCACGCAACGGTTTGCGACCGGGTTCCGGGCCTGATCGGGCCCCGATTGCGCCGGCGGGCCCTGATCGGGCCCCATCAACTACCAAGCTGGCATCGCCTAGTTTTGCTAGATACAATTGTAAGGCTGCATCCTAAGGAAAGCCGGCGTTCAGCTTTCATATGGGTGGCTGGGGTTGGTGGGAGCCCGCTTGCACCGTGGGACCATTGGGCCCCGGTCGGAGCCCGATTGCACCGTCGGGCCCCGCTCAGGCCCCGTCGGGCCCGATCGGGCCCGATTGTGACGTCGGGCCCCGATCGGGCTTTGATTGTGCCGTCGGGCCCCGATCAGGGCGCGAATGTGCTGTCGCTCCGAGCTTTGCTTCGTAAAGTTACAAGGCGGTGAGGTGGGTCCCGGGGCGGGTGTGGTGCTGTTGGGGATATTACCTGAGCTTATTTTTTTGGGGTTTTGTTTTTAAGGGACACCCCTTGGTTTTGGGTGGTTTTAAAGGGAAAGCCAAAAAACAGCCCGGCAGTTTGATCCATTTCGGGGGGTGAAGTCCCCAAAGGCTTTGGCCACCCAGGTCAAAGGGAAGGGGAGGCGTAGCTCAGGTGAGTTACGTGACGGACTCGATCTGCTCCGTCATTCCGGGTGCGGGAACTCTTTTGGCTCCTATGGGCCTGGGAGTCGAGCTCAGCTTTGATTGCCCGGAAGCCCAGCTTACGTCGACATCGACACACTGCCTGTGTGCGCCTTGTGTGTGTGCCCGACATGTTGAGCTCTCCTTTCCGAGTCTCTGATATTTGCTCGGGCATCAACAGCCTCGTACACGAGACCTACCAGCAGGTTTCCTCGCGTCAAATGCTGGCCAGAGAAGCGTGGAAAGACGAAAACGATAACATTGATTCGCAATTCTGCAGCTTTGTCGACAATCAAGATATGTACCAGGCTGCTTGACTCAAATTCACCCAAACTTGCTTTTTATTCATATTGAATCCTGGGGCGATTGGCGCGCATTCAATGTGCAACTCTTGCCCAAGACCTTCTGCAACTTGCACTGCGTGGAAGATGCGGTGGTCAAAGGAAACTTTGCAGTGCTGAAGTCCATGAAAGGCTTGGACGCATGGCTGCACACGGCTTGGGGTGAAATGACTGGGCGTACTTTTTGGATTGCTGCCAGCATTTGTTTTGACCTGTGAAGGTTGGTTGGGGTCCTTCTTTCATGTTTGTCATGGCATGCCTTTCAGGAAAAGTATCTGATTGAGACTGTGCACAGCATGCGGCCTCGCTGCAACACTGGCCGTCTCAACATTTGTGAATTCGCAAATGTTGTCGCAGAAAGGTTGCTGCACTATGCCAAGCAGAGCAGTGAGCACTTGGCTGCGGGCTTATGTTGCTGCTCGAATGCTTGTGCAAGCGGACCAGTGATGACAGGTCGGTTGGATTGTCACACGAGGCCGCGATACAGCAACAAATCAACACGAATTCTGCAAATATGATGGATGGCCTCGAAAGCTTTCTGACAACATACTTCACGCAGGCGTTTTTCTGAGAGAAAGAGGGAGAGAAAGTGAGACTAGAAGTCACGCATGATAATATTTATGCGAATCCAGCTCAAGCTGCACTGAGTCTGGTGCAAAGTTTGCGTCAGGGTTTCGACCAAGCAACGACTTACCGCAACGATCTGTCGACGCAGATCACGGAGCCCTGGATATACAGATCGCCTCACTGTGTCTTCTCGATGGTGCCCTTGAAATTGGAGAAAGAAAGAAACATTCTGCTTATCCGGACAATTCCCATTCTGCTGATCCGGACAATTCCCATTCTGCTGATCTGGACAACGGTTTGGATTTGGCTGTTGTGAAGCCCTGTAGAATTAAACAAGTACCACAAAGTTACCACAGGAAGAGCCAATCGGGGGAAGAGCGGGGGAAATCCACAAGCACATGCAAGCACATATACGTCGGTTTTCTGGAGCTGAGGACCAGCTGAATGCACTGAAAGAGAGCAGTGACGTGAGCATCGATGGCGTCAACAAGCTTCAAGAAGACATCAAGACTGTCAATGACAACTTGCAGATGATGGCGGATTATCAGGGCAAGTGGTTTGACGTACTTGATCAGAAGCTGGACAGAAATGGAAAGCAGGCCCTTCTCTCATACAACGTCTCTGCCTGAGCCTGAGCTTTTGCTTTCGGAGAGCCGGGGCGATCAGCTTCCGGTGAAGTCGGCTCGAGGTGCGAAGTGACATGCCGAAGCACGTGGCATCGGTCCTGACAGAGACATCGAAGCTGCTCGCTGTGATCCACCAAGAGCCCACCAGCGAGAAGGCTGGCTTGGCCTGAATCTTTCGCTGTGATGTCTTAAGAATTCTGGTCAGTCGCATGGCAGCCACGTAGTTCTCACTGCCAAGTGCCAAAAGTGTCAGGGCGGGTATTTGTGGCCGATGGTTTGGTCGAAACTGGCTATGCTCACGTAGGATGCTGGCATCCAAGAGGACATGGCCGTGCCACTGCTCAGGACAGCCCATTCACTGCTCGGGACTCCAAACCACCAGTCCAAGCCTAGGAAGCTCAATTCTTTTTACGCATTTGCTCGCTGCGGCATGCTTTGGGTGTGGTGCTATATAGCATTTACGAAGAGGCACAGATGTGTGCTTGCATGGAATTGCATCAGCAAGGACGCACGCACACAAACAAGAAGTAGACGAGAAATGAAGTTTTGTTCGCATATTTATCCATGTATGATTTTAGTAATGTATGTATTTATTGATAGCCGGTCTCTATTCATTGCCTGTTTCGAAGCATGCAAACGTATATTTAGGCGCGTGACATAACAACACACATATTTTGCTATTATTTCAATCGTATTGCTATTGGACGTGGACACACACATATATAACGAACACGCTGTACATCTTGGAGCTATAGACATGAGTCTGAGTTCTTAATTTTTATTTTGAATTTTCCATTGTTGTTCTCAGTTTCAAAGAACACTCAGGTTGTTTGAAGCTATCACAGGCATTTGCACACATGCTTCACACTGGTACATTTGTGCATTTTTATTTTATTTTTGAAAGTAGCTTTTCAGCGCTTGTTCACAATTTGCGGTGCCACCAGCACAGACAGTCAGACATGTGCCACAATGCCACTGGGCAGGACGGCTGTGCAGGACGTGGCGTTTCACGCTGCCAGGGCAGTGCAATCAATGCAGAAGGGAGACACTGCCAATGCGGCCGCAGCAGCGTCAAGCATCGCAGTGACACTTGCTTGCAGAAGCTGCCTTCGGGAAAAGTTGCGATACACAGATGTTTGACCCAAGGAGCTTGGCCAACACTCACACTCGTCTTGCTGCTTCTCGGGCAGAGAAGTCTTCAGTTCAAGTTTGCATTGAACGACTGCAGAAGTTCAGTTGAATCATTTGCATGCCGGAGTGTGTGAGGGCACCCGGGAGCACGTGACCAAGACTATGGCCAGGAGGTCGAATGCCTTGCTGGAGCCGGCAGGAGCTGTACTTCTCGCCGGGCAGGAAACAACGCTCAATAAAGGAAAGAGTGCAACTCAGATTGTTGCTGAGCCTTCACAAGGAAGTGGCAAGAGTGGACCTACTCCCAGCTTTGGACATTTGTTGAGAACGCCCTGTAGAAGCTGGCTTTGCAAGAGAGAGATGTCCATGCACAGGAGAACTTCTGCTGGCCCAGATGGGCACGATGAAGGTGGCAATGCTTCACCAATCTGCCTTCCATCGGGAGCAGAAGCTCCTTGGCCTCCCCTCCCCTCCCCTCCCCTCCCCTCCCCTCCCCTCCCTCCCTCTCTCCCTCAATCCCTCAACTCACCTCACCGCACCTCTCCGCACCTCGCCGCATCTCGTCGCATCTCGCCCGTTTTCTTCGTTTTTTTTGGCACTTGCCCGGCGCCTCCTCGCAGGACCATCATGGCCCGCGCCGCCTCGCTTCAGCAGCTCAGAGCCTCGGACCGCTCGGATCCTCCGAGCATGGGGAGAAAACGATCCGCTGTGAGAGATGCATCCATTTGGCGGTTTCCTTTCAGGGGACTTTGGGGGTTTCCCACATTCCCCACCTATCGCACCAGCAAGAAACCCGGGTGCTTCCACCAAGTTCCATGAAGGCAGGAACAGCTTACAGCGCCTCCGCCGTGTTTGATGGAAACCCACACGTTCCAAATCGAACGCTTCAGGCGCCGCCTCTCGTTCTGAGGCGACGAGATGGAGATCTTGGCCGCCTCGGAGCTGCTTCTGAAGTTCGACGCGCGGCCCGGGCGAAAAAGCCGAGGCGTTCGCTTCGGACGTGGGGCTGCGGTGTTGTCAAAACCGTCTTGGGAGACCATTTTGGTTGGGATAGGTGAATTCACCACCCAAGTTTAGCACCTAATTATTTTGGTGGGGATTGGGATGTTCACTGGGGGTACGGGCTTTTGACTTACAGCCACATCGAGCCAGACCAGGAGAGCCCCCGTGCTTTTTTTTCCATGGGAAGATTCCACCCAGGCACTTGGCATCCGCGCACCACAGCTTCTCAAGGTTCATCGCGGCTTCGCGCAGCTCGGCTGGCCGACTCTCTGAGGTGTTTTTGGCGCGGCTTGGGCTTGTTCGACTCAAACCCGCAGAGAAGATGCCGAGTGAACGTTCGAGTGCGACGGAACTTGCCTGCGGATGCTTTTGACTGCTTGCTTGTGGTGAGCGTGTGCTGGTCAACTCTAGCAGCTGTAGCATCAACCAATTGCCAGTTGTTGATTGCGAGCGTATCCTGCTGCTGCCCATGGCAAGAACAATAAGTGCTTGGTGGCAGCTGAGGTGAGTACGTGAAAAGCAAGTCGACTGCTTTACAGATGCTGCGCGATGCCGTTACCAAAGACAGATGCTTCCTGGTTGAAGATTGGATTTGACACTTCTGCTCTTTCGGATTTCTCTGAGGTGAACAAGGCTCACCTGGGCCAGTTGCACCTTTGAAGCTGCTTGCAAAAACCATCAATCGCATGGATCGAGATCAGCTGGCCGTGAAACGCACCATCAACGACGCAGCCTGGCATGGGTAGAAGCCTGCGGCCGAGCACCTATTTATGACTTTTGACTGGTTTCTCGATTCGGCTAGTTGCGCTTGGCTCCCTTTCAAAGCGCGTTCAAATAAAGGTGCTACAGGTGCTTGTTCAAAGTTGCTACTGCTTGCTTGCTAGGTTACTTGGATGGCTATCAGCCAGCTTTCTGCCGAGGCATGGAGTGATGCCGTGGTGAGCCTTGCCCGTGTGGCAGATGTCTTGGTGGACGGTGGCCTGCTGATGCATTACCTGCGCTGCTTTGCGGCGCTATTTATTTTTTTGCGCCGCATGCGTTTTTGGCGCAGCAGCTGTGTGACTCGCGTTTGTTTTTGGCTCAGGCATCGCCAGCCTGACAGTGAACGCCACGGTCCCTGCTTCGGCGAAGTCGGCAACAGCCTCAGGCTGCAGCTGAACGCAAAGCCCAAAGGGCTGGATGGCATGGCCGGAAGGGTCTGATTCAGGAAGATTGTTCCTTTTTCTCTCTCCTTTCAAGGTAGGCTAGCTCAAGCAATGGTCCCGGTTCCGTTTCCGAGGTGGCCAAAGCCCTGGAGTTGCTGCAGGCGCCTTTGGATGCAGCTCTCCAGCATGAAGCCGGGGGCTTTCTGCTGCAGGCCGGGGGTTGCGCAGAGCTCTCCCAAGATCTGCCGGCCCTCGAAGCTTCGGAAAGGTGAAGAGGGCCTTCACCATGAGCTCTGTGCTTCTCAATGCCGCTGGGCTCGTCATTGGGTCATTTTTGTCTCCGTTTTCCGGCGAGCGGAGGCGATGCACGATCACTTCGTGGACGCCCCTCGCCCAGTTTTTGTTTTTCCTCATGGCGGCGTGAAGTGCGCGTGGTACTTCGCAGGCTCCGGATGACGACCTGGCGGACATCGTCAGCTCCTGGAGGAAGCTGGAAGCCACCGCCCTGGAGCTGGACGAGGACCTCAAAGGCGGGTGGAGGAAAAAAAAGAGCCGGGGGCCAGAAGGAAGGAGGAAAGAAGCGCTGCCCGGGCGGGCGATGCGCAAGGTTTTTGTTTTGTGGTTGGTCACTAGGTATTGATTGGAGAGATCCTCCATGTTGAACAGACAAGTGCTTGTGAGGCAGTGCTGATCCACATAGGATGGTCAAAGGAACACACTTGGCGCGCACTCCACGCACTCGCGTGCATTCAGGTCAAGAATCGCAGAGAGGTCGGCTGGATGGCGCTTACAGTATCCGGGATGGCTCAGGGATGGCACGCCAGATGTATAGTATGAAGCCAACCGGGTGGAATAGAAAGACGCAACAAGAAAAGGGTGTCCTAGGTGTTGTATACTATATAATCCAGGCCATGGAGGTGTTGCGCGAGTTGTCCTTTGCAGTGTCTCTTGCTGTGTCGGTGTCCATACTCTGAACTCTGAACCAACCTTGTCAACAAATCAATGTTTGCTGAAGACGCCTTACATGCGAGACAGATATGCAACTGCCTCAAAATTGCAGAGCCACCGCACGTTTTTGGCCCATGCGTTCATAGGGCCTATTCTGAGCCACATGCGCAAAGTGCATCGGAGTCCTTGTGCCCATCACCCGAAAGTGCCTGGGAAGGCATCGATTCGGCCGACATGGCGATTGTGACGGTTATTTGGTCGTGGGGCAGAACCTATGGCTCCATTTTGGGGTGGATGAACATCCATTTGCCACCTATCTTGATGTTCACCAGGGCTACAGGGTTTTGACCCACAGCCATTTGCCAAGAAAAGGGCGATTCCCCAGCCTCAAAAAAACGGGATAGTCTTTGCAATAGGATGACCTTTTTTCCAGCCACTTCGCCTTTCCGGCTGTGACGTTTCGACTGACGAGTGACGGCTCGCCTGTGGAGGCAACTTGCGGCGCGAGCTGCTGATGAACGTGTTGCAGCGCAAGGTTTCGGAGGTCTGAGCCCCGGGATCTGGCTACAACTCGAATGCGGGCCGTACATGTGGGTGTTTTTTTCTTTTTTCTTTTTTAATGGGACCCTCCCCCCTAAAAAAACACACGCACAAGCAAACAAACAACAAATGATGAAGAAGAAGAAGAAAATGGCAGGAACACATAGCATAGGGTGGTTTTCCTTTGCTTTACCTTTTGCAAGCCACAAAAAAGGGCTACACTCAGAAAGAGATGCCAAAATGGGTTGCCCTGGCAAGTGGAAACATAGAACAAAACCTGCGTAACCCCTCCTGTTTAATTTTGAGCCACACCCACATGATATGATGCTTGCTGCGCCAGACCAAAAGAAAACAATTTTGAATGTTCAGGATCAGACCTGTTGAGCCGCGCGCGGTCGATTTTTGAACACTGCCTGCCGTCTTCCAGGAGGCTACGTCCATGGCTGCTCGCTTCCCTGCAGCTTGTCCTATGCGCGCTTTGCACCGGCTGTCTGTAAGCACTCACGGCGAAAGGGGAGGGGATTACGTGACTGAGGCTGCTCGCTGTAAATCTGGGGAGGAGGCTATCTGAGCTCACTTGCGATTTGCAGTTCGTGGGCGATCTGAGCTCGACTCTGCCGGAGGCACTTTGGGATGTGGATACGGATGGCTCGCCTCTTCTTCTCAGGGAGGAAGCTTGGCCCAAGAGACTTCGCTGAGTTCGCTGAGCGTTCTCCATTTGTCTTTCTAATTTGCACTTTCTCTCCGGGCTCAGGGCCGAGTGCTGCGCTGCGATCCTTCAGGCACGAGTTTTGTGTGTCTCTTGTGACATGCAGTAAGGGAGCGTCTCAAGCACTCAACTTGCCTACGCAATCAGCGAAGACATCGGCTTCCCTACGTTAAACTCCCCGAAGTCATAGCAATGACGCTAACATTGAAATCCGTTGCAGGGCATCTATCTGCCGGCGCGCAGAAGGACCCAACATGCAGGCGTGTGTTGTCGCCCTCGACGCTATGTGCAGGAGCCTTTGCAAGCTCGCTCCGCATTTTCCTTGATCGGCGTTCTGCGGAGTGAACCACTTGACCTTTCCCGTCTATGAGTGTACATACTGATGTATGGTATGATCGTGTTCCATGATCGCTGGCAGTAGCAAGCTTCGACTTGTTAACTTTTTTGTTGCATGCGCCTGTAGTTGAAGACTGGGCGTTTTGCGCTTACCGTTCCCCAAAGGATTTTCTGGAGCTTGCAGCCGGCTGACTAAAAGCACGGCAGACAAAAGCACGGCAGACGGCTTGGGCTTAGACTGAACTTCAAGTCCAAAGGCAAGTGCTTGCTTACATGGCTCTTGGGCCCTTTCTAACGCCGATAATGGTGGTTGCGGTGACGATGATGCCTGTGTATGTGTTTGTGTGCGTGTGTGTCGATGAGGTTTATTACTAAAACATAGGGTCATTCTACCTGGGTCTGGTTTGAACGATAGTAACTAATATGTGTATTGCATATGCCCCCGTATTATTGTGAACAACATGCTTAGCATGTGTTACTTATGAACTGGATTAGATTATGCATTCTATGCAAAAACTAGAACTACGATAATTTCACATCTATGGATTGAACATATGATTGGTATGTCGGGTGTATGCTTTTATCATATTCGAATGCACACACGCACACACGCATACATATATATATATATATATATATATGTATGTATTTATTTGAACGTACGATTATTTCTGTTTTGCAATGTATACATGATTAATGACATGTATGGGGGATCGGGTAAATGAGCTTTTTAACACTAGACAGATATCTAATTTGCTTTTGACATATATGGCTGTGGGTCAAAACCAATGGTACCATTTTGGGGTGGGTGCACCACTCATTTTAGTCCATTTTAGTGGGGATTGGGATGTTCACCGGGGGTACGATTTGGGTTTTGACCAGTGGCCATAATTGTAGTACTTTGCGGTGCTTTTGAATGGATAACATTGAGCTGGCACAATAGAGACAACGAGCTCCGTGAAGCTGACAGGCGTTAGCAGCAAAATCAGATTCCCTCCCACATGTCACATGGAACCTGACAGGGGGATCCTGGAAGACAAGTAAGTGTCCTTCAAAAGGGACGGGTCCCCAGGTTCCATGTGAATTGACGGGTTGGTATACAGAAAAGCCGGCGCTTCCAGGTTCGCTGTGCCGCAGGCGTTTTGCCTCAGCCTCTTTTCACGAGCTTTTCGCCTGACAGCCATGGAGGTGATGGACACGCAAATCAATCGTGCCATGGTTGGAGGCGAGGCGAATGCGAATGCCTAACTCGGGGCGCTTTGTTTAAATTGGCTCATTTCAGGAGCCAACTTTTTGCCGTTGAAAGCGGGGTGCGGCGTTTCTTTAAGGCTTGCTTCAATACCATGGGAGTTGCGACAAAAAACGTCAAGGCAGTGAACCGGAAACTGCAACCGGATCATTTGCGCGAGGTGGGTTGTCCCTGGCGGTGGCTGTTTTTGTCCTCTTCGCCTGGGCGCGGGTTCTCCTCCTGCGGGCCAAGTTGGCGAGGGCCCCGAAACCCGTGGCGCCGAGTTTGCTGGCCAAGGACCTGGTGGATGATGCGCGGGGCTCGGCCTGGGCGGTTCTTTCTGGTCCTTTGCCGTCTTGGGGTTTCCATTTACCAAGGTTCCATTTTGGGCATCTATTTTTGATCCATAGCCAAATCTTTTTTTTTGACAAGAAGCGGGGGGGGGGGGCCTGATTTCAACCACACACCTGTTTTTCGATTGTGGCCCCCGAGCAAATGTCAAGGTCCTCTTTGATATCAGTTTGTGCCACCTGCTTCCACCCTGTGTCCCCCAGCCCTTTTGAATGGACTTGAGCCACATGGTTTCCTTTAGTTTTCTTAGAGCACCACGTGGAAAACTTTTCCCTTCAAGATGCCACACCTATTTGTGGCTTCAATGTTCCATTTTTTCGGAAGACACGGAAGATATATCCCCAGGTGGTGCGTGAGGAGGAGCTGGTGGTGGTGCTGAGCTGCTACCGGGAGACCCAGGAGGAGTTGAAGCACAGCTTGGGAACCGTGGGGCCTCTTGGCAACATCGTGGATGGGAGAAAACGGGCTTGGCCCTTTTGAGGTTCAGCGACACCAAACGGAAGGCGTTGCCATTTTTTTTAGTACGCTGTGTTGAGACAAGCCCTGTGCTCTGATCCAATTGGCAGGAAGGAGAGGGGGGAGTGGCGGAGAGGGGGGATTTGGTCGGATTCGATTCGGGGGTAACCTGCACTTGGTTATTCCAGGTCTTCGGATTGGCAGGATCCAACCTCCAACCCCCCACTAACCCCCTCCCCTTCGTTTGAAAATCTGCCGATTTGCTCTGACGAGCTACCGGATTGGGGCTCCAACAAGCGACCCATAGGGAGGGTCTTTTTCTTGGAGATCTTCCTGTTGAGCTGTTTCTTGTGGGGCTTCCTGGTACTTGGCGCTTGAAGATGTTTTGTTCTTATGTTTGCAGCTTGTTTCCTTGTCAAACATTGAAGAATCATTTGTCTTGGGTTGCTGCACATTTGTTTGTTCATGACATATTTTGTCCTTCTTAAGTGTGTGCATCTCTTTGGCGGTCGGGCTTTGAACGGTTTTGATGCAGGGGTTCCATCAGACTTGTTTTTTGTTTTGTTTTTTTTCTTTTTGCTTGAGGGCGCATGTTTGCGCATGTCTCAAAACACACCGGCGAGGGCTCGATTCCCACCCTGTCCGGGCTGGATTGTTTTTGCCACAGCATTGCCCGGACATACGCCACTCCAACACAGGTTTGTTTGGCTGGGCTGGCTTGCCGCCATGCTGTTGCACCTTTCCGCACTGCTTTTCCGTCTGCTTGGATTTGCCAACTCGACGTTGCTGGTTCAGGGGGCCGGTTTTCGGTCCGCCTTCTCAAGTTGTTCAAGTTCTCCGCCCTCTCAGGGCCGGCATGAGGACAGTGCAAGCCACAGCTCGTGGAAGGCACGGCGCATACGATGCCAGGTTGGGAATCCGTTCACTTCTCACAAGCTTCGAATCCAAGCCTCACTCCTTGAGCCCGATGGAAGTGGCTTCCCTTGTGGTGTTTTCAGGGGGGCAGGTTAGGATTGAGGCGGGCAAGGTCCTCGCGCCGCAAAGCCTCCCGAGGTTTCAGGGGACCTCCGCAGACGTGGCCTCCGAGTCCTCTTCCTCGCGGTCGGAGGAGTCTTCGGCGGCCGAGGTCGGCCCGGCGACGCGGCTCATGATCTTCCTGGACGGGCTGCAGGCGGCGAGCGTGTCAAATCGGATCGGAGATTCCGAAAAAGGACACGCAAAAGCAGAATGGGTGGTGGAACCAAATGCTCATGGTAAATGATGTCCACCAAAGCCTCCAATGTTCTTTCAATATTCCCAGGTTGAGCAACAACCGTTTTGCTTCTTGAACGCGCGTTTGTGAGTAAACTCCTTTGCCCGGTTTCAACCAACTGGCATTTCGCCCACTTTCGGCAGCCCTGAAACGACACTTGTGACAGGCCGAGCCAACAAAAGGTCCCAAAGGCTCGGCCCCTTTTGGAGGACAGTAGTCGCCCAGGCCAGTCCAGTCAGGTACATGTGTTTTGTTTTATTTGTATCCGTCGCGATTGTGAACAACGAAGCCTTGTGATCATTATGTACATTTGTGTCATGTTGCATCGCGTGTGCGCGTGGGTGCGTGCGTGCGTGTGTGAGATTAATGCAATGCAGCTTTGCGCTATTCTCGTGTACATACATGGGAGAGGTGAATTTTGGTCTGTCCACCGCCCTTCACTTTGTTTCTTTTTCCCCAACCGGTTCACATTCCTCGGTGTCGATCTGTTTCAACCCCAACCTTGGCCCCCAAAAGATGATCCCGATGTGCGGAAGTTGTTTCTTGGGCACGGAAGCCAAGCGGAGGGACAGCCGCGTGCCAGGGCAAGGAGGAGCAGGTGCTGCAGTTGCTCAAAGGGTCCCTTCAGGAGGGGGTGGGGTAGGTGGGTAGGTGGGTGGGTGGAGTTTATGTCAGTTCTTTGTTTTCCGTTTTTGTTCCGCCTTTCTTTGTTTCTTTTTGTCCCTTCCTTTTTCCTTCTTTTCGTTTCTGTCTTCTCTTTCTCTCTTTCTCTCTTTCTTTCTCTCTTTCTCTCTCTTTCTCTCTCTTTCTCTCTTTCTTTCTCTTTCTCTTCTGTCTCACTTCCACATAGGGCCTGAGGTAAACCCGAGAGATTTCGCCCCGGTTGTAATCGGTTGAATTTCTGACGGATGTCCCGGCTAGGTAACTTTTGCACGTAGCCCAGTTAGTTGCGGTATTTCTGGGGTCATTATTTTGACTGTTTTGGGGATGTCAAAGTCAGAAATCTGTTTTTTCCCTTCCACCCGTGACTCGGGTGGTAAACTTACTCTCCTTTGACCAATCGTGAAAGTATTAGTTAAGGGGCTTCCCCAAAAGGCAAGCTTTCGTTTTCCAAGATGCCCCTGTCGCTTGCTTCCAGAAGGGCCTTGAGGGGCAGAGAGTGAGAAAGGGCTCCCCCTTTCATCTCGGCCCTGACTTTTGGTCAAACCACTCCTTTGGCCAAATGGGATCGATCGGGCCGCTGGGCTCGCTGGGATTTCGTCTTCGCCCGGATGCCGCCAGGGCCCCGATTTTGAGAGCAGCACTCAAGCGCCCAGCAGCTCCGGCTCCGGCTCGCAGAGCCGCGCCTCGAGCCCCCGCAGCGAAGAGGCGTCGCCGCTGGCAAAGATGGAGGCCGGGTTCGGTCAACGTCTGCTGTGAGAAGTAGCCCTTTGGTTTCCCGCTAAAACGCCCACCAACAAGGGGGTCCCCCCCAAAAAACGACAACCCATATGGGTTTGCCTTGTTTTGATTGTGCGCTCTTTCGGGTTGATTTATTTGAGGGAAAGTTGAAGGGACCACCCCCTATTGTATGTTTCGAGCTCCTCTGGGTAAAACGAGCGAGAAAGCGAAAAGCAATGAAGGGCTAGGGGATCCGCTTCTGTTAGAGCTTAGATGTATGCGAGAATTTGCTGACCCAGCAACCACGGTAAGTTGGCGAGTCCCCTGGTTGTAGCAATTAGGAGAGTCCCCCCAAACCACATGGACCACAGACTCATATCAACCCCGGATTAATCGACCTTGCCCCAAAGCGAAGGGGCTTAAATGGGACACCCCCCAACTAATCAGTATTGGTCTCGAAAACGCCGAGAGAGAGGGAGAGAGTTAATCTGGATCCGATCCGCAAAAGGGCGCTTTGCTTTTTCGATCCCGTTAGACGTCACCCACACTACACTCTGTGCAACTAAGTGGCTCTGCGAAAATGGCTCTGGGCAAATAGCTCTGTGCAAGTGGCTTTGTGAGAAACCGTCCACGGTGGCCAACGAAAGAAAAGAGCAAAGTTTGCCACGCCACCAGTTGCTTGTCGCCAAACACTACTCTTGGGCAACCCCACCCACCAAAGCCACCAAGCCACCCAGCCACCAAGGCACCAAGCCGCCAACGCAACCACACAAACCAACCCACCAACCACGCCCAACAACAACCCTCCAACCAAACCACCAACCAAACCACCAACCAAACCACCAACCAAAGCACCCAACAACCCACCAACCAAGCTACCAACCAAAGCACCAAGCCCCACCAACCCACCAACCCACCAACCCACCAACCAAGCTACAACCCACCAACCCACCAACCCACCAACCCACCAACCAACCCATCAACCCATTAACCATCCCACCAACCAACCCACCAACCAACCCAGCAACCAATCACACAACTCACCAACCAACCCATCAACAAAACAACACAGCAACCAAACCCACCAACCAACCAAGCCACCAACCAACCAAAGCAACCAACCCACCAGCCCGCCCACAAACCCAGCAAGCCGCCAACCCACCAACCGACCAACCCACGTACCAACCAACCGGCCCAGCGCTAGGTGGACTTCGGCTCGGACTTCGACACGCTACAGGCGATGATCGGCTTGCTGCCCTTGAGGCGCGGAAATGTCTTGTAGGTGGGCGCACATGCGCAACGTACATGCGCAATGCACGCAATTGTGTGTGTGTGTGTGGGCGTTCGTCAAGGCCGCTTGTTACACGTTCTTTCCGTTTTTTCTTTGAATGGGTAAGTGAAACACGATGTCTATCCAGGGGGGCCCTGATGATCTTCAGTTAGAGGGAGGTGCGCATGTACGCTCGCAATACGGGAGCCCATCAGTTTTGTGCTCGACCTGACTGCCATGGAAAAGCTGCCCCCCCCCCCCCCTCAAATTCGTTGGTTTGGAGCGTTGCCCCCAACCACCAAAACTCGCGCACAACTCACTTCACCACACCCCAAAGCAACCCTAAAGCCACTGCTAAACCAGCGCGACACCCAACACAAATCAGCCCCCAAGCCAACCCAAACCCATTCAAAGTCAAGCCTGGCCAAATAGCAACCTGGATGTCAGCCCTTCGCTGCCACCCAATCAGAGTCAATAGGCAACCCCAGGTCCAAGTGATGCTGGGGATGCTGGGGATGTTGCCATGCTGAGGGCCAAACACCTAGTTGTATCAAAAAAAAGCCTCTACCTTGCACCGAACTGGTTTGACAACCATTCTAGTAGTTTTGCCCAGGCATTAAAGAACATTCGGCCCTGCTGAGGAATCCTGAGCGTGTCCACGGCTGCGTGCGGGTGCAGGGGGAGCTCTCAACCAGTGGCCGCGACGTTCCCTTTGAGCTGTACATCAAGACGTGCCTTGGCGGTGATGTTGGGCAACTGATTGCCTGGCCGTCTTTTCACGAGGCCAAATGTTTTTTGCCCCCAAAAAACGTTTTGTCGTTCGGGGGCCGTTTTTTCAGGCGCTTTCATTCAGTTTCCCTTCTTTTGCGGGGCCACCCCGCCGGGCCATACTGAATGGACGAAGCCCTGCACCACTTTAAAACCATGGAAACCACGGTTTGTTGGTATTTACAGGGTGCGACCGGGTTTCGTCCCTCCGCTGTTTTTGTCCTCCTTTTTTCGAGTCGAGCCTTTGGGCCTCGAGGAGCTGTGCGCGGTCCAAGCGCGCCAGCCAGGCGCTGTGCATGTCTCTGCTGAGTTCAGGAAGTGACCTGGAGAGCGGCCGTTCTGCAGGCGATCCGGGGATCCGATTTGGGTCAGGGCAAGACGCCATCGCGCACAAGACCCCGATGGGCCCCAATGAGGTTCGAACGACTGGTTTAAGTGGGGTGAAAAGGCAATCCCTCTGCACATCCTTTGTTATCCGCGTTGGGTCCAAACGTCAATAGGGTTGGCGCGAGCTGCTCAGTTGGGGGTTGGGTGGCATCCTTTTGTGTTTGGAAGACATTTGATGAATGAAGCTGGGGGTCTGTTCAACCCCCCCTCTGCCCCACTTCCCCAGTGGCTGCGCTCACACGGGTTTTCGGCAAGACACTTCGTTTCCTTCGGGAGAGTCGGCCAGAGTGTCCGGAGTTGGGTTTCCGAATTCTGGCGGCTGTCGGTGGCTTTTTCGCCATTTCGTGGGGGGCGGGTGGGGGAGGGGTTTGCAGCCTGAGGGCGGGGAGGGTGCGAAGGTTTCCATGAGAAGTTGGGAAATGGGCGTGGTACCTTCGGGTTCCATGGGTGCCTTGGCACCCATCCAGCTTGACCTGCCGTTGCACATTGCTGATCATTGCTGGATGCTGGCTTTGACAATCACCGTCCTGTTGATGGTGGACTCACATCTCCATGTAAATGATGCGCGCAAAAAGGGAGCGAATGCAGATCCGAAGCCAAGTTTCAACTTCAAGGTTGGCCGCCTACAAAAGGGGGGACTCTGATGGGTGGTTTCCTTGCAGAAAGTCAATCCTGAAAGGGGGTACCCTGGAACAACACACTGAACACCGGAAAGCCGTGCCTTGGTTTTTCCAGGGCCAAGCGAATTTCCAAGCGAGTTTTGCTTAAGAGTTCGTGGGTCTCCTTCCAGGAGTTCATATGGTTTTTCCCATTTTGAACGAGAGGCGTTTTCCATTAGAGTGGTCTTCCACTGACTATGATTTGTTTTTCTCCCATTGAGCTTCCGCTTCAGGGCCTCAAGCGCTGCTGCTCTTGGACGGCGACTGCCGGGTGAAGGCTCTGCACGTGCCGGAGCTCTTCCGTTGCCTGCGGCAGCAGAAGCTGGCGGCCTGCGGGCCCTTCATGCTGGCGGAGAAGCGGACCAGCTTCTGCCTGCGCCTGGGACGCGACACGGGTTTGGGTTTGGGTGCCAGTTTTGCGTTTCCAGTTTATTTTTTGGCGGTCTTAAAAGGAGGGGGGCCCCCCCTTTCCCCCCAACAACATAATATATATATATATATATATTTAATATTATATATATATATATAAATTGAAATTGGCGGGTTTGCGCAAGGTTTTCATGTGTGAGGCTGAACCCAAGGGCAAGCACTAAGGTGGGTAAACTTTTCTGGGCTCTTTCAAGCAGAGTCTTTGCATTTTTCACGTTTCCCCCCCCCCCCCCCTTTGTTTTCCTGACCTCAATGGGCCGAAAAGCCAGGGCAATGGGGGCGGTTTTTAAGGCGGACCTTTCTCATCTCCATTCTTTTTGCCCGCCTTCCTTTTGGGAAGCCACTATACAAGATGCAAGCACCCGTGAAAATGATTAAGTGCAAGTAGGAAAGAGGGGGGGCCTGTCGGTGAACCAGCTGAAGATTTTGAGACACGCACGCCCATTAGTCCATTTTCTTTCCGAAATCAAAAAGAGGTTGCCTAAAGAATAGCGGGTAGTCCACCATGCTTCTTCAGTTGGTTTGCCCCCTGTTCCCTTCAATATCCGTTTTGGTCATAGCCAAAATTTGGCTATCCAGGAACTCAACCCCCCCCCGCCCCCCCGGGAAATGGCGAAATGGAAAAAAAGGCAAGCACATCTGGTTCTCCAGCCGTGAGGTTGGTCCAGCTGGTGCGGGACTGGGCCTCCCAGCGAGTGCTGTGGCTGGGCCAGAGCTTGTTCCGCTTCCAGGCCCCGCTCAACGGATCCTGCGCCCTGTACTCCATGGAGGCCGTGCAGGCCATTCAGGACGGCCGGCTCAGCCAAAAGGCGAAGTAAGTTGGGTGTCTGCAGTGGTAGTCAAATGCAGTGGAAGATCGAGCGATGGCGCCAGGCGCAGTCACTCATGCGAACTCTGCTGCAGTACCACAGAACGGGCTATGCACTTTCCACCCAGATTCAGACAGAAGCTTATTGTGAGGGTGCTGTTCTTTCTTGGACGCTGCTCAAAACCAAAGGCTTCACTACTTGCCGGAGATTCGGTGTCCCGGGCAGTAGGATGTAATGAAGGCCCTTTTTGGAAGATATAGGCTCGGGTCAGCCGTTTTTCCCAGCCATGAAGGTGGCATTGAACTCCAGGGTGAACAGCTAGAGCTGGGCACTGGTTGGCGCCTTTCTCAACAATGAAAAGGTTGGTCCAGGGAGGCATGTTGGATCATGAGACATACCCTAGATTGTTACCCTCAAGGCTTTAGCCTTAGGGCTAAATTGCTTCTGATTCTTCTTTCTCCCAACTGCAATCTGTCCCTTGGGATCTTACCCAAAGCTTTAGAATCTGTCCCAGCTAAATTGCCGCTTACCCAACTGCTTTAGGGAGATGGGAAACCTAAGCCTGTCCTCAGGACCACTTCTGCCGGGCTGTGCGGGAGGACTCCATGATGGACAACATGCGGATCGAGATGGGGGAGGACAGGGCCTGCTTTGTTGAAGGCACAGGGGTGTGTCAAAATAGGCAGACCCACCAACTTGCGGTTTTCCTTTCGGTTTGCCAAATTTCCATCGCGCCCATCAAGGAAAAAATAATGGGCATGCCTCACCTCACACACCCGGAGTCCAACAAGGAAACAAAATACATTTCTGTGGTTCGGAGTCCGTGAGCTCGCGAGCTCACCAAATCAGGTTCACCTTTGGTGGTTTGGATTGGTTTGTGGATTTGAACCCCTGGTAGAAATGGGAAACCACCCCTTAACTTCTAAACCGCAAGGCCACACCACCAACTGGGGGGAAGGTGAGCGAAAGAAGGATTATATAGGGGGCACGTGAAGGTTCTTTTGAGATTCTTTCATGACCTCACTTGCCCAACCTGACGTGCCCTGTTAGTTTTCTTTTTTGTCATGTTTGATCACGGCCCCAAAAGGTTAACCTTTTATTTCCAGGTCCTTTGTTCAACTGAATGATAGCTGCTGAGCGGCGAAGGGGCACCTTTGAGAAGGGTGCCGGCAGAAGAAATCCCAACAACGACCCCACCAGATAAGGTCTCCTTTTTTCAGTCACGCACCTGAGGACAGTTTCATGACGAACCTCGTCCACGAGCACGTCCAGGACCCTTGGGCTTCCTAGTCTTTTTGGAAAACAGTTTCAGTGAACAAAGACGAACAAATAGACATCGGCAACTTGCTTTCCCTCTGTGCGGAGCTGCCAGCCCTTTCTATTTCCCTCAAGATTTGCGTGATCAGGTTTCCCGCGGCTTGATTTTACTGGATGCTTCACCCTGCCGTGCGCGCCATGGCTGTTTTTTTTTCTTTTTCTTTTTTTTTTTCCGATTTTCAAGTGGAAGTGAAGCGAGCTTGAAGTCTGAAGCCTCAGGTTTGCCTGACGTGCGCTCAGTTGTCGAGAAGTCAAGGCCCCTGTGGGACCCTCATGCCGTTTTCCGACCTCTTCGTGGGTCGGGGGCTCCGAAAGTGTACTGAGTGGTCTTGGCTGCATGTTCCAAACTCAAACATGTACGCGCCCCTGAACGTGTGGGATACCTCTTAGAATGGCAAAGCTGTCCCGCTCAAGATGACTCTGACTTTCTCGTTTTCTCCTTGCGAGGCTGATGCATCCCAAAGCGGCACCACCCCTGCGGCTTGCCAGTCCGCACAGGAGAAATTGCACGGGGTGCACGGCATCCGCTTCATGCCGCAGTGCCACGCCAGCTCCTTCATGCCCGAGACTTGGTTTTAACCTTTAACGTGTTGGTTGAACATGTGCGTTTTCACACATGTCTGACGAATGATTCTCCTGCTTCCCATATTTTCAACAATCGGTCAGCATGTTTTCCCGCATGGTCAGCAAAGAGTTAAAGCGTCGCCACATCAACGACAGTTGGCGCGTTTTCCCAAATGTTCACATTGCCAACAAACAGTTCTATGTATTGCCCCACGCCTTCAACAGAACGCCCATGTGTGTTTCCCCACGTGTGCAACGACAAGTTAGCCTTTTTTTTTGGGTTTGACTTTGTTTTAATAAGTTTATGTGTTCTCTCACATTTTCAGCAAAAGTTCCCCGCATGGCCAACAACAAGTCAAACAATTAATGCGTTTCCTCACATCTCCAACACACTGAGATGATTTTCCACGTCTTTAGCAACAAGCTAGTGTGTCCTCCCACACGTTCTGCAAACAGTTAGTTGTTTTCACGCACACATGCTCTACAGAAAAGTTAACTTATTTCCCACATGTTCAACAAGCAGTTAGCACGTTTTCCATACATTCAACAAACAGCTAATGTGCTTTCTCACATTCGCAGCTACAAGTGCATGTGTGCTTTTCACATTTTTCCGACAAATCTTTGACGTGTTTCTCACATCTGTGACAAACAGTTGCCGTGGTTTCCCGCATGTTCAACAAAAGGTTAACGTGGTTCCCCGCGTTTGCGACAACAAGAAAAGTTCTTCCAACACGTTCAGCAAAAGGCAAGTTAATGTGTTTCCCACATTTTCACCAGAAGGTGTGAACATGTTTGCGCCCACATGTTCAGCAACCAGTTCATCTCTTTTCCCACCAAAGTTGAGCTTCTTCCGACGTTCGGATCAGAGGAGACCTGGCTGGAGTATTTGGCCCAGCAGTGCCGCTGGAAGCGAAGCCACCTGGGGAACCGCAGCGCCTTGCTGCTGAACCCCAAGGCGCCTCCGGATGCGGGGTTTTCGGGCGTTTTTTCTTTTAGGCCCTGGGGGTTTGTCTCAACTTGCCCCCCCCCCCCCGAAATTGGGTGCTTTTCCTTTGGTTTTTTTTAGAGAGAAGCTCAACCAGTTTGCGGTTGTTTTGTTGTGTCAGAAATGGGGGGGGGGGGGGTGGTTTTGGCTTGAAAACCACCCCAATCGGGTATCTCAAACACACACACAGACCCTAGGCAGAAATCCCAATGCTTCCCCTTGGCTGTTACAGTGAGTTTGATGTGTAAAGGTAAAATCCGGAAACCCTATTCGACCTGGTTTCGCAGGGAGAAACCTGACACCCTACTCGACCTGGTTTCGCAGGGAGAAAGCTGCAAGGCCGATAAAGAAACATGTCAAAACCTTTGCCTACTGCATGTTGGTTCTTGATTTTTTGGACTTCCACCTGTCAGTTTTGCCTGACAAAATGCCGTTGGGGTTTTGCAGTCTGTGAAACACCGGCACCCTGACCGCCTTGCCGGCCATTTGGCTTGCCTCGACTTACCAGGTTTTTGCTTCCAAGGCCCACCGAACTGGCCGGTGCCATGCGACGCAAAAGTGGCGCGTGGAAGTCGATTTTCCGGAAACGGCTGCGACTCGCAGTGGGAAGTTTCTCCCCGGGTTTGGACCTGGTCTCGGGTCCCGTTTTTGAACGGCCCTTTGGGGATGCCGGGGGCACGAAGCATTGCCCTGCCAACTCGTTCCTCTTGGAGATCTAACTGTCCCCAAACAACAAGAAACACAGAGAACGCGGGGGGTTGCGAGGAGCATCTCGTTTCCTCTTTTTTTTGGCTGGTTTTTGGCGAGGTCTGGTGCTGCTCGCCTGGGCGCTGGCCTTTTTGGCTGGTGCACGTGGCTTCCTTCCTGTGGACGCCCCACTTGGCCCCGGCCACTCTGACGCTGTGGTTCGCCCACCTGGCCGGCGAAGCTCTCGAGGACTTGGTTGCGAGAAACTCAAACGAAGTCTCGTGGGGATCCGGGCCCCAAAGCTGCGTTTGTTTTTTTTGTGCGGCACTTTGGAGCTATCGGAAACCATTGTTTGTTGATATTTACAGGGGAATCATCATGCCAAAGTCTCTTACTGTAGGTGGTGCATGATTCAACCAGGTTGATAAGCTTTGGGCCAAAGGTTGTCGGGATTCTTGTTTGGTATGGGACACCTTCAACCATAGGCTCGGAATCCTTGGATGTATCTTAGGAACCCTATTCCAGGGCTTTTTGGGGCAGCAAGCTGGGGTGTTAAGTCTTCCGTTTCAAAAATGGGTGAGCGTCCTGGGAACCTCCTTGAAACCCACCCGAACACGGGGTGCCAATGAAGCAAACGACACACGCGGGCGAAGATGTGAGGATGCCGGCCTTGCGAATGGCGCTGCCGCTGGCGTGCATGCCGCGCTGTGGCCGCTCAAGCTGAGGTCACGACTGTCTCGGGGGTGTCCCCTTTTTGCCCCTGAACTATATAACCGTTCTTACCCTTTTACCCTTTGCTCCCCCCCCTTCCCCCCCAAAAAGAAGAAGAAGGAAAGAAGAAGAGAGCAAAACAGACAAGAAAAGCAACACACCACCCTCTGCCCCAGCGTCAAGCTTCCAGGTCACCAGTTTTGGCCCCCCCCCCCCCCAAGCCGAAGCCGGGATGCGCGTGTGGCGATCCGTGACTTGAGGCTGGCGATCTGTGTGTACGCGGTGCTGTCTCGTGGCTCTGTGCCTTCCAAGCCGAAGCATGGCAATGAGATGGAGGTCGGTTTTCCTCGGGGTGCGCCAGCAGGCGAAAACAACAAGAAACATGGGCACCCTCAACAACAAACCCATATCTATCTATCTATCCATCCATCCATCCATCCATCCATCTCTCTCTCTCTCTCTCTCTCCCTTTCTGTCTATCTATTTATCTATCTATCTATCTATCTATCTATCCATCCATCCATCCATCCATCCATCCATCCATCCATCCATCTATCTCTCTCTCTCTCTCTCTCTCCCCCTTTCTATCTATCTATCCATCCATCCATCCATCCCTCCCTCCATCCCTCCATCTATCTATCTCTCTCTCCCTTTCTATCTATCTATCTATCTATCTAATCTATCTATCTAATCTATCTATCTATCTATCTATCTATCTATCTATCTACTTATCTATCTGTCTTTCTATCTCTATCTATCTAATCTATCTATCTATCTATCTATCTATCTATCTATCTATCTATCTATCTATCTATCTATCTATCTATTTATCTATGTATCTATCCATCCATCCATCCATCCATCTATCTATCTATCTATCTATCTATCTATCTCTTTTTCTATCTCTATCTATCTATCTATCTATCTATCCATCCATCCATCCATCCATCCATCTATCTCTCTCTCTCCCTTTCTATCTATCTATCTATCTAGCCATTTATCCATCCATCCATCTATCTATCTATGTATCTATCTCTCTCTCCCTTTCTGTCTCTATCTATCTATCTGTCTATCTGTCTGTCTATCTATCTATCTATCTATCTATACAATCTTATCTATCTATCTATGTATCTAACCTATCTATCTATCTATCTATCTAATCTATCTATCTATCTATCTATCTATCTATCTGTCTATCTATGTATCTATCTATCTATCTATCTATCTATCTATCTATCTATCTGTCTATCTAATCTAATCTATCTATTTATGTATCTATCTAACCTATCTATCTATCTATCTATCTATCTATCTATCTATCTATCTATCTATCTATCTATCTATCTATCTATCTATCTATCTATCTATCTATCTCTCTCTTTTATCTATCCATATCCATCTATCTATGTATCCATCTATCTATCTATCCATC